>OY740770.1:132064372-132117414 GCA_963513935.1 Aphrophora alni | reverse complement strand
TATTTCCCCTCCTCTTAGTTAATTTGCTACAATTACTTAACGACCATTAAGACAAACTATTGTTGGACATCTCCACACTTTACTTTCAATAAAGAGACAGAGAAACATCAGTTGATCAATAGTCGTTACGGTGATATATTTACGGTTACATTAAGAGTACAGACCAGTAAGGAATCGCATTCAATGTTAAAGCAAAATGATTTAATCTCCTAGAGTGCTCTTGGGGTGTGATGTAGGATTACATGGTAATGTATTAGATGCAACTTTGTAATGGCTGTCTGAGTTTTAATATCTTGTTTACAAAAGCACCACATTGATTTTGTATACGCCTATTAAAACAATTTTAAACAATTACTAATTATTGAAGATATACATTTGTGAAGTTTCTTGAAGTTTATTAAATCCTTTTTTGTAAGGAAGTCAACGTTTATTTTTCAATGTAAGTAAGGAAGAAGGCTAATTTTTGTCTGTAAAACAAATCTGTTGATTGTCTAGTGTGATGTCATGTAATGGACCCCAAACTAGTTTAATTTTAGGAGATCTATAAACTTATGAATCTCTATCTACATGATACCACCATCCCTTTTTGTTCAGTGGCAAGCTGTTTTGTATAGTACTAACCTCACAATGTTTGTTAGAATAAATAATTAAGTTATAAAAGTCTTCTTTCAGATAAAGTGTTTGTTTGGAAATTTGTGTATTTTCTTTCTACTTAGTGATTTAAATTCAAAATAATGTTCGTCCAGGAATAGTTGTTATGATGGAATATTTTAGTTTTTGTACGATTTTTTGTTTAGTTTAGTGTGTGTGTGTCAACAAATTTTAATTAATTTAGTTACATTCATTTGGCGTAATCAATTCAATTAATGTGTATGCTAATTTAAAGTGGATCTGACAATGACTGAGCGAAACCGAAATAACTTTAATACAAGGAGTAAAATGAAAGGGATTTGTCTACTTACCTACATTAATTAGGTTAATATAGTTAAAGTCACTAAGTGATAATAAAGTCATTTGAATTGCTTCAGGTAGCAATATATTTTATCCATATGTTTTAGAACTTTTAACATTTTGTTCTAGTAAGATTGCGATCCTTAATACATAATTTTAAAGAGGGACTCTTATTCCATTTGTGTTTATTTTAATTAACTTGGTTTTATTGTTTACACATATAACGTACAATGCGCAGTTTGTTTGAAAGCATCTAATAACAGCCGATGTCAACCCACAACAAAGTTTTCTTATAACAGGTTTTATTGGCAGAACGTAAATACTGAAGCGGTCGTAAATAACAACGCAATGTCAACACTGCACTAATGTTGGACATTTTATGTTACCAACTACTTGCAAATATATATAAAACTACAACATTCACCGTTGATTAATGACTAATAATTCAAATGTTTAATGTAGGTAGGTACATGAATTTTTCTAGAGGCAACTATAGTGTCTTCATAAAAAATCCAAAGGAAAATTTAAATATAAAACGACAGTCAATTAAGACAGTTTATTATTGATATCACCTGTGTTATTAAACTTTCAACACACTATATTTAAATTCTTCATGTAATAGTAACAACAACACATCTCTACGCTGACATATAGCTAAAATGCGACGAGACAGAATATTTTTTATTTATTCTTTTTTGTTGTTGGTAGGCTTACTTCCAGAGATATTCACAGAATTGAACTTACTGAATGACAGTTTTTTTCTTCGATTTCTACAAAACGCAGTGTGTTATAATTTAGATTTTACAAAGCAATATGCAAGGATAATATATATCGCAGGTGCAATATTTTTATAATTGTTGGCATTAGTCTGATAGTTATGCCAAGCTTTGTTTATTGTAACAAAAATTTAGTATTCGATATGTGACTAAGAAATAATATGTACAATTAAAGAAATTTTATTAAAATAAGTGATAATTACTTATTAAAGGATTTATATCCAACGTGTAATTTTTTATGCCGTCTTTGATACTGAATTGTATTCCCGTCAATCATTAAAAAAGATTATTAGTTACAAGTTAGGTTTTGACACATTTTTTAATTATTTAAATTAGAAACTATAATAAATTTTCTGTATATTAGTAGCCTATCGATTGGTTCTCTAAAATATTTCTTCTATAGAATAGAAATAAGTGCTTGATAGGACATATGAATATATATATATATATATATATATATATATATATATATATATATATATATATATATATATATATATATATATATATAGTAAATGTGTATTTATACTACTTATTGTACATTAATTTGTAATTACCCAGCCTCGTCATAAAATATAATACAAGCAGATTCATTAAATGTATTGGTTAAATGTTAAAAAGCTGTACGAACTACACTCTTTTAGATATTTGTGTTATAATTATAAAAGCTAAAGTAACTTAGAAATAGCTTTATTCTAGCATCATATTAATCTACTGGATTGAACTCAAAACCACATTTGAACTGAGGATTACAGTTTGTCACGTACATAATATCGTTCGTGTTAAGTGTGGAAAATATCTCCAACCGTGAAAGGTGGATTACAGCTTAATTCTGAGATTATTATGTATTGAAGGCTTTCTCTAGAAGACGTTGGTTTATTATTAGATAACATAGTTTGTAAATAGAAAACTAATAAATATTGATAAATCAAATTTTAAATGTGTGAATTAATCATTTGTGTTTTTACAATTGCACTGTTCCTAGAACCATAGCTTCCATCACTCATCCTTAGTTTCGAACTCCCAACCAATTTATGTAGTTCAGTAATGTTATCTTTCCACTTTTACATGGGACAAAATTTTGATATAAAGATTAGGGAGTGACTTATTGGAATTTTAATGATTTTCGGAGCTCGAGGCGAGTAAAAAAAAAGTATATCATTGATATTTTCATAAAGAACTACATAAAAAATCAGAATAAAATCATGTATATTTTGTTTATTTGTTAGTATTAAACGATAACAAGTATGTTTAGAATAACTTTACTATCCTCATAGAACAATCACAAATGTACTCAATTCTGCCAATTTGAAATAACTATATAAAACTAGTGACAATGATAATAGGGGTAACCTCCTCCTAAGTTAACCCTCACACTTTCAAGGCAAGTTATTCCTCAACATCTACTAATTATGTTTTAATTTTATTTTGACGTATTGTTTAGTATTTCGACTGTGTATATATATTAGAACATTAAACATATCAAAATATTGTGTGAAATCGATTTTAAATTCTTTTTTTTATCTCTCTCTTTTAAATGTTGGAGATGTAACATTGCAGTACACAAGTTCACGCTATTTTGTATAATGTAAATTTACCTTACTGATATATCTTTTAACATGTAAAATTATGGAAACATAAAATTGTTTAGAGTTATAATAAGTTTTAATGATTAAAAGCATATTTACGTAGACAGAAATTAGTTTTATGTTTTATATTAAAAACATTTTCTCCTAATTTATCGATTTCACGGAACTCTGAAGTTCATTCTTGTACCTTGAGATAGTTTTTATAAGTTCACAAGTCAAAGTTCTGACTCGTGTTCCATTAGTTGTAGATCCTTGGAATATTTGTTTGAAACAATACAGGTTGCCACAATCAAAAATATAAATTAAATTATAATATTAGTGACATAGCGTTCAATATTCTAGTTGTATAAATAACTAATAGGACGGTAATCTTAATTTTTAATACAGTTTGGTTTAGGACATTTTTGTGTTTTCCATCGTTTAGTCTCCCCCATGTACTGTCCATTTCAAATACAGAATGTTCCTCTATTTCGGTGTTACTGATTTAGTTTCAGGAAGGTTATTAAACTTGAGCAACTTGTTAATTATGTTTGATGAAAGTTTATACAACCACTTCAAAGGCGACATGTTTTAACTTTACGTTCTACACGTTGTTATTCTGACGTCATTGTTGTGTATCGTAATTACAATCGTTATTGATTACACCAACAACTTGAAAGAAAAGAAAGTTCACAATAAATTTACATATGAGCTTTAAAAAAATCTATGAATAATCAGTTACACAATTCGTTAAGAAAATTTTTATTTTATTGTAAAATTGTGTTAGTTTGTCTTTTAGATGAATACAAATAAGGTGTTTTCTAAACAAATGCCATTTTAAACATTTAAATGTTGTTTAACATAAGACTTAAGTAGTATTTTTGAAATTATTCATCAGGACAACGTTTGTAATTTAAATTTTAGTTCGAATAATATGCAATAAGTTATAGTGTCGCATAATACCTTGAATTTATTCCACAAAAAACTGATTGCATAGTTGTATATCGGCTATGATTGTCAATTTTAATTTATTAGAAATAAAATTATAAATATAACGAAAACCATTGAAATTGTATTATTACAATAATTGTATAACATTTGAATGAAATTCTAAATAGTTTATTGTACTTCTTTACTCTAATGCACCTTAATAAAATATAATATAATTAGTAGTATATAAATAGTAGGTATTTTTATAAAGGTGTTGTGGTGGGGAGGTCAGGTGGCATCTCAGCCAAAATGAGGATTTTGAAATTGAATCCAGTAAGATGAGGGAGAAAGGTCAGGAGAGGAAGCTACTTAGTTACATGCATAGCTTCGTATCACTTTTCGAAACCTGTAAAATGACTACAGTTGGCTTTGCATTCCCGTTGCATACTCTACTCCTTGAAACTCAACTTGAAGAAGGCTTTCGAGTGACATTACATTATCTGGAGAGCAATAATAGATTGTCCAATATATATTATAAATGTTTATTTTTCATGAGTTTTAAAATGTTTATTAATATACTCTGAAATAAAACAAGACGATAAACTAACTCTGGGTGCATTGCAGAATTCATTTAAGTTCTGTTTTTGTTTTTATAAATAAATATAACAAATTAATGGTTTTCAGTTATTTTCAAATAGTGGCTTATTCAGCCAATTTCCGATAGTGCAAGCTTAGAAGAAAAGTTATTCTTTTATTTATTTTATTTTATTATTATTATTTTTTTTTTTTTTTTGTATAGTCAATGAAAATGAAATTTTGATGGTGGTGCCTTCAATATGTAGTAATCAGGGATGTTACCTAAAATTCAATTTCTTGAAGCAATCTTTAGTTCACGATTGATGTCAATTATGTAGTATAAGCATGAGTGTTAAATAGATATATTTGTTTGTAAGGGAAGCTATTGGGGTAATCATTGAACACTAGAATCGTCATTAAAAAATAAGAAGTAAAATTTTAAGTAGTTAATGAATAACCCAATTGCTAAGTTAATAGTTTTAAAACTAAATAGAATGAAAAATAAAACAATTATTAAAATCAAAGTGTAGTTAACGTTTGACATTAATAAATATAAAACTTAAATGTAGTACTGCACAAAATTATGAGCAAAATAATTACTTACTAGAGCGAGACAATTTACATTATTTTAACATTTCATGGCACAATGAGCAATTCCTTTCACTTCAATAATGTATCTAAATAAAATGTCTTTGAATGAGAAAATATATAACTGAGGTGATAGAATATTTATTTCTTTACGAGTAAAGGAGTTATTTTTACTGAGAGTTTAAATCTTCTCCCAGATTCTCTAAGAAACAAAATGACAAAGCCCTGAGGCAACCTGTCGCTTTCATCACAAAATTTATTCCAGAAGTTTATATCCAACAATATATTTCATACAATCAATTACAAACGGTGATTGTATATTTAGGTTTAATTCTGAAATTTAAATATCTATCATAATAACCAACGAAAATACAAGTTTTTTACTAAGTCAAAGTAAAATATAAACAGCATAAAAAAAGTTATATACATCAAACAATTCATAAAAATCTACTATGGTTTGTAAAGTAACTTTCAATTGAAATAAAGTCATTTATTTACTCAAGACAAATAAATTCTGATTTGTACAATATAAAGAAGAAACCTTCAATATGAAGATTAAATCTTCAGTAACTTATTGTGAGCAAACATCCAGATAAGCAGAGATAAATATAAAACGCCAGAATTAATTTACTTTAATTACACCAACCTCTTAAAAGGTTGTCTGGTGATAATAATTGTAAAGAATGGGAACTTATTAAATCTATCACCTTGTATTGTAGTTTATTTTTATATTGAAAACTTTTGTTATTTCAGTTTGAACCGTGAGGTGTTTGTGATCATATGCTGATCAGTGAAAGTAAAATTTGTAGTTAACACTTGAGACAGCAATGTGGCTTAGTAATAAATGATATTAACAATAACCTCACCTTTAGAAAAATATCTGGATATTCTATTTTATTAGAAGCATTTATGGCTCTAAACTAGTATTATTCGGGGTTAATCCTTACTTCAAAAATAAATTTTCATCCTAATTTTCTCTGTTTGTTATTTAAAAGACAAAAACACACCCCACAGGCTTTTTCTATTTTTGAAATTTTGGAGAATTGGACATAATTAAAAGTAGACCTATACAAATTATTAAATACAAGTGACGGAAAATAAGTTTAAAGAATGTTTAAAGAGTTTAAACTTATAAAACATAGTTTTGAGATTTATTTTTGTTTTTGTCAAAAGAAATAATGAGTTACAATAGGAATCAAGTAAAGTAAACATTTAAAAATATGTAAATACAAATCTACTCCTTGGCTAAAGATAGCATTCATAAACTATTAAAAGATGTAACATGACATACAGTTAGATTGGAGGCGGTGCAGAGTTGCTTAATTATTTATTTTATATCTGAAACTAACAAGTATGACTTGGAACCTTGTGAATAGAATGTGAAAAAATAATAAAACACATTTCTCATATTAATTTAAATACCTAGTTTTAGATCAGAAGTAAACATTCTCCTAGAGTATGTATATCAGTTTAAGTATTAAACATCTTTTTAAATCAGCCTCAATGACGCTATATAGTTCTTAAAATACTTGTAAAGCATCCTAGCTAAATTTAAATATTATGTATGTTATTATCTAAAACAAAAAATATATACGTATTGGGGTTAGTTGGTCCAATTTCGAAACTGGGAAATTTCAAATATATATACGCACAGGGTAACCTTTTACATCGCCAGATTTGGCGGCATTCTATTGTTTCTTGTTGGAATATCTTAAATTGGGACATATAATTTGAAATATAACGAACATGCAACTTCTGAAGTTCTATGAATAAGTTTCAATATTTTTGTTATTGTTATTGTTAGTGTGTTTCCTTTCCCCTAGTTTGGATAAGGTAAAACGAAATAACGTGACTCATATAATGCTTAATGATGCATTCACGCAAGATAAAATAAGCCGGCTGTTGAAATCTGACAGCAGTGAATAATGTGTTCCGTGAACCTGTAGACGACTCAAGCCTACAGCAGATGGCCGTTTGTTTTACACTAAGAGCAGCAAATTCTTTTACACAGGGTATTTTGAGGACGTTATATTTATAACAACTTTGTTGGAGAAACTGTTGTTGAAAAATCTTCACACAAAAATTAACGAAAACAAGGAATGTGGAACATAGCGTCAGAAGATTATTCAAAAATGAAAGAGGTAGAAAATGTTTTTAGATCGAACGCCAAGTTAAATGAAATTTTCCATAAATTTAGTAATGTTGAATAAGTAGCATTGTTTTATAATGTTAATAATGCATTAAGTCAATTTAATTGTAAAAGTTAAAACATTCCTTTAAACTAGTAAATGGAACAGTTATATGTACTCGCCTAAATTGTGAGTTAAACATATATTTTCTATATTTGTCTACAACTTGTAAAATCCGACATTTAATATTATTTTTTGTAGACAGGTTTAAATAGAATACATATTAATATTAGTAAAAATATTAACATTTCCGTCATAATGGGTATAATAATAATAGACATCTTCACATTTGTATACAAGATTAGATTGTTGCACTGGATATCAGTGAAGCTTTGCGTCCCGAAACATCAGTTCATTAAACCGCCTGATAACTAGCACGTTGCGGTCAGTGTAGCAGCTCATAATCTGTCATGTGAACTCAGACATCGCTAATTCTAGTGCGATACCGAAACAAAGGTTTTGATCTAATTTAGTTCTACCTATGATTCATAAACATACGATTAGAAGTTTTATATAATTTTTGTGTTGTACTTGAAAACGTAAATTTGGTTTAGTTTTTGTGGTTTAAGGAGTTATTTAGAAACACATTCTCTTGAACAGTGAAGTTTCAAAAATGGATGCAATGAGAATGAGTTAAACAAATAGGGTTTTCGACAACATATGCTATTGGGTGAAAACTGTATCATTTAGCCACTAATATCAACATTACCATAATATTAGGAAGGATGCGTGAGGAGGCTTGCTCAGAGGAACGTGAATCACGGATTTAATTTCCCAATTCTTTTTGTTTTGTCTCACCATATTATTATTATTTTATCTAATTATACACTAACTTTAATAGATGTTAATACTAATTGTATTTTACTTAATTATATAAACTTTACACCAGGCGATATGTGATTTGGCCTAATCAACCATTTCACATAATTTTGGACTGGGATGTTAATTAATATATCACATAATTAATAGGGAATGCGCGCCGGCTCAAACTCATTTGGGCTTAAGACTCATTATTCGGATTTAAGTGTCTATGTTGAGATTTAGAGCCTAAGGTTAAATAAAAGATATCTAGCGGATAAAACACAACCCTACTCACTGAAGGTCACGCACTCAGTAATGTTCCTTCCCAATCTCCAAACATCTTGCGCCTTAGGACACCGCGGTAGACAACTTATGGTACGTACTTGTGATACGTCACACGCCTAACTGGAAGATTCCAACTAATATGAAAACATCAATATTACAATTTACACACTAACTGTGTGATGTTGACAAAAATGAAAGAATGGAAAATATTACACATAATTCTGTGAAACTTTGTGTCAGTTTACTTCTATAGTGAGTAGTGTAAAATACATGGTTTCTATTTGAATATTTATCAATTTGTTATTAGTAATAAATACATTATGCATATAAAATTATTTGTAACCGTTGTTCAACATTTAAACCCAATTCAGAGACTTGTTCAGTAAACTGCTGAAAATAATGGACGTATTTGTTAAAATTCCATTTATTTTGTTGACAAAATAAGTGTTTTATTGACTGTAAAAAATTTTTTTGTTTATGAATTGGTTGATATATTATTTTAGAGTTGTGTGTGTGCGTGCGTGTGCGTGTTTATTGGAAGATCTTTAGTAATATTTATACCTGAGTTTGAAACAACAATCAATTGTAGTCAGAGAGATAATTTATCTAGGATGTTTTTGTAATTATCATATAACATTGCAAAAAACATACAATTATTATAGATCATATTTGTAATTATTGATTTATAATGTAAAAAGTGAAGTTTCCTTCAAAAAAAATTGTGGACGAAATTATTAGTTTCAAAATTACTGTCATATTCAACGTTCGAAATGCGTAAACTGACTAAACCGAGTCTGTATATTGAAAACGTTTCGCTTAAATTAATTCTTCCAAAGTTCAGACTGTTTTAAAACGAACATAATATTATAATGTAATTGATTTATAGTAATAAATAATATATAATGTTATGTATCTTGAATTATATATATTATATATAGTGTATATATAGTATATTATATATAGTGAGGTACTGCATTGATCAAATAAAAACAGCGGTTTGAGGGTTAATATTTATCAACATACGGAGTGTAGACAAAGTATCTCATAATACATGTTTACGACAAAATATTTCCTGCCACAATTGGATTTACCTTAAATAGTCGTTATCTGATTTGGCTTTCTATAAATATAAGTTTAAAATATTAGAGGCATTATGAAATGAAATTTGGAAAAACCTGTTTAAATAATTTAGAGATTTACCCAATATAAAAGTGAATGAAACTAATACCTATAATAAAAACTTCAATTATATTTCAAAGATATATTAAATTAACTCAACAACGAAGCTCTTTCCCACTCATATGCAATTTATATTTTAAAAAAGGAAAACATTGACATCTCAATTTTAGTTGCTTGTCAACAGTCAAAAAATATAAATTTATGTCAGTTCTTACTTTTAAAAAAAACATCAGCTTGTATTCCCCGAATTGAGTTGCGATAAAAACTACCGTTTAGTTAAGAACGAACAGTAAATCATTTTTAAACACTGTAAACTTGTATTTTCAATAAATTGAGCTATTCTAAATATGGGTCTCTATATCATAAAGCAGAATAAAACATTTAACTGTACAAATAAAAAAATTCAATACGTTTTAAAGATAAGCATTCTTCACGCAAGGAATGTAATATGTAATATGTCAACTGGGGATACAATTTATTGTATAATACATTATTGTAAATAATTTCGTAGATTCGTGAAATAATATTTTACTCTCATTATACGTAATAGTTAGTTATATATCGGTGATATTCCACAATTTCACTTTCAAGAGAAAATGTAGTTAATTTAACATTAATTATAGTATATACTTTTTTTTTAGTACAAAATTTAACAACAATATAACCCAAAGCATAAAAACGAAATAAAATATGCCGTTTATACAATTAGGTAGAATACCTGAACATGATTGATGGTTTCAAACAACAATTTGGTTATAACATCAACCATCACAATTAACTGAAAATTACATTTTGTGAATACACTAGTGAAATATCAAAGTGAACTCTCACAAAGTAATTTGATTTAATCTGTTTTTGTAGTCTGGATTTATTGATACTCTTTCTCTAATATTGTTAATTATAGCACTCATGTTCAACGAGTCCTGAACATTATTGATTACTTGTCTGGGCAATAATGACTTTATTAGTGATGGTAGAAATTTAATGTGCAATGGCTGTGTAATACTTTTAGAGACAGTGTTTGCATAACAAAACTATAACATTCTGTCTTGCTTAACACAATAATTTAAATTTAGTTGAGGGTGTTTGAAACGTTTTGTTTCAGATCTATCTTGTATTTTTTAGTCTATATAGGCCTATAAGTCGATTTCGTTATGCATTTATATTCAAATACAAAAACACTTACAGAAAAAAAATATGTGACTGTTTTAGTCATTTATGCAGTATTTCATATCAAGTTATTGAAAATGTCGCAAATGTTAAATCAAAAAAATTAGAATCATTTGGATACACCCTTATACATATAAGTAGTGAGAGAAAAAACAAACTCCGTAACTTCATAGACTAATAAAAATCAAGTTGAAGATTAATGAACTGGTAAACAACTTCCTTATCACAATGTAAACATAAATACTTTAAGGAAAAGAATTTTCACGGGATGTACGTGAATAAAAACAAAATCGTGCTGAAACAGAAAATTGTTAAACTGTATTCTCACAATATAAACAAAAAATCAGTAACGTTCCGAATTTTAGTTAATTATACAATGTAATTTGGATTGTAGTATTCGTTAAAATAAACTGAATATATTTTAACAACAATTTAAAATTAATGATACTCTAAACTATTTTTTATAGTAGTTTCGGTATTTATTAGTATCATAGGTTCGTACAACATATATATATATATATATATATATTTCGGTATTTATAAAATACACATATTATATGTACAATATACATACATATATATATATATATATATATATATATATATATATATATATATATATATATATATACATTGTACATATAATATGTGTATTTCATAAATACCTATATATATATATTATATATATATATATATATATATATATATATATATATTTATATATATATATTAATACTAAGATTGAAGTCTTCAAACAAGTAGATACACTCGAACATGACAAAGGAAATATGTTTTCTTTCTTCTAAGAGGATCAGTTGCCTGTCAAAAATTATTTATTACATCTAATCGATATTGATCTATAATTAGAACTAACGATAAAACTATGGAAATGGTCTTTTATATGTTTAAAGTGTTTTAGTAAACAAACAACTAAAATAACCTAAAACCACTAAAATAATATTGATCATGTCTAAAAACTGTCCTACGTTATTTATTTCCTTCACTTCTTCATTTCAAAATGTAAAAATAAAGTAAAATAAATGTCACGTTGCATATAATAAAAACGAAAGTTTACGTTTAGGAAAGTTTAATTAATCGTTTTGATATTTTACGTTGCTTGATGCTGTTTTAATCTAAGAAAACTATTTACGTCCTACTTTCATTAAAACACTGGTATCGTAAGGAAAGGGAATATTTGAAATAAAAAGCTACTTAAAGTGTCAAAATAATAATGTACAAGTACGGAACTAAGTACTTGAATCTGAAAATTAGTTTACTTTTTGTTAATTAAACGAAACAGAGAGCTATATAAATAAATTTTACTTTATGTTACATTTAATAATCTTTTATGTGTTTTATTATTACAATATGACGAATATTGTGCATAATACTGATGATGGAATCACGATCACGAAA
Source organism: Aphrophora alni (assembly GCA_963513935.1). Classification (NCBI taxonomy): domain Eukaryota; kingdom Metazoa; phylum Arthropoda; class Insecta; order Hemiptera; family Aphrophoridae; genus Aphrophora; species Aphrophora alni. Next base: position 132,104,985 of record OY740770.1, on the reverse strand, counting down.
CGCGTCTAAGGAAGACGAAAAAAAAAGTCTCTAACGGAAAACAGGTAATATAATTATATTACTATTTAATATGTACATGAAACCTTTCCAAAATATGTTAACATATTAATCAAATCTTTTTACTTGAATTTTACGTCAAAATCAGATTAATTGTATTGCTAATTTAACATCCTAATTAGCTCGACTTATTGAGATTTTATCCTAATCCTCACAGTGAAGTGGATGAGATTGATGTATTCATCAACGTAGAGATTTGTTGTCCACCTAGTCTGCTCTAATATTTGGCGTTTGGCTTGTTATGATAATTGGGAATATCTTGGATGGATGTAACCTAACCTAACCTAACCTAACCTAACCTAACCTAACCTAACCTAACCTAGAATTTTATATTTATGCATGTAAGTAAAGTTATGTGTAGTTATTTACTTACAATGTATAACAGTATCTAATAAAAGCATTTGCAATAATTGAGAGTTAAAAGAGAATTACAACAAAACGTAATCTAATTTACTGATAAAGTTTAAAAAACATATTAAAAAACTATATATCATTTAGCATATTTTATATATTATATTTATAAAATTAACATGTAAAGAAATTAATAAACATTCATACAACTCGGATAGTGTCTGTAACAGTTGTGAGTTAACAGTTTTAAAAGCTCATTAAAATTTTACATTTATATTATTTTAATCTGTAGTAATCATTGTGAAATATAGACATTGGCATGCGGCTTTTAGAAGTGTGCCTACATTATCAGATCCTACTTTATAAGAGAGACGCTCATTTATGCTTCAAATTTTTGTGTTCAAACCTGGGTCACAAATTAAAGATAAATAAAACGCCAGCTAAAAAAAAAAAAAAAAAAAAGAGTTTGATTAAAATCGCAGTAATCACATATTTCTTCAATGTATCACTAATTAAGGAGCATTGGGAATAACTACATCAGCGTTGTTAATACATAAAAATTCCAATATTGTAAATATATTACGTTAAGCAGTAACGAGACTTTAGTTTATTAATAAATATTTTAGTACTAACTTTAGTTTACTAACTTTTAAATATTCGCATTATTTTTGATGCGTTAGAATCAAATTAGAAATAACTTTATTACATAACGGACATCATTACAACTTTATATAGTAATCACGGACATTTGAATGAACTCTGTGATCCAAAAGAGTTTTTGGAAAGTAAGTTAGTTAATTTCACCGTTTCATGACTTTAATTTACAAATTCTTATTTAGGTTTACATTGTTTTGTAAAAAATAGAAATATCAAGAATTTTTGTCCCCTCGTTTTAATTCTCCATCATGCTAGATTGAAGAAAAATATTTGTTTTTTTCCGAAATTGTAGTATTATCTATTTTGTATTTTCAACAATTTATAAATCTCGTTTTAATTACATGGAGAGAAAATGCAACCAATAATTTCTAAAGCATTATTACCTTAAAGATTTTACAACAAAACTTATACCTGACTAACGTAATAAAAGAAACAAAAATATAGGTTATGATAACTTAGTACAACTAAAATGATAAGATTTTATGCTGCTTAAACAAGCAGTTTCTTCTGTGAATAAAATACTGCGTACATGTTGTACAAACTTTGTCTCACGTAGTTAATCGTCTTAAAATAATTCAGCAATTGGCTGCAGAGGTCCTTAGCATCTTTTAAATATTCCTATAAATCCTAATGAAATATATAGGGACAAAACAATACAATTAGTTTATTTACAATATTATCTTAATCATAAAAATAACAAATTATACCTCAATTTAATTATTTGAACAACGCATTTCAGTTTATTACTAAGTTAAATCGAAAGCTATGTTTACACTGTTGCTGTAAACTACTAAATCTGCAAAATGTTAAGCAGTATTACAGTATATCACATATGAACTATTATATTTATGAATAAAATAGTCATAGAAATAATATTATAGTAACCTCAAAAATTGTATAACTATATTAGAAAAGGGCACATCTATATATTCTTAACCATTTCTTATCGTTTTAAACTTGACTTTTTTTTTTTAATATACTAAACTTTCTTTTTAATATTTAACATTTCAAGTAAAATGGCTTTATTCCGCAAAAATAAACTTTTTTATGTCACAATTTGGGATTTAATTTTAACCTATGAAGCAGCGCAAGCGACACTTATTCATTTGGGACGGGAATAATTCTCAATTTTAAAAAAATGTTTAGAGTAACGACTTCATCGAATATTTATTGAGAAACTTGTAAAACATATTTAATACATTAAATGACAAACCATATATAAAACAACAATTCGACTTCAGATCGGAATATTCAAACATTTTTCCTAATTCAGTACTTAATTCATGGAAACATATACAAAATTATAATTACATGATTTAATTTTCTTTTAGCCAATAAAGACAGGTTTTGTTTTAAATAACTTACCTGTATCTCAAAATATACTTATATGTATTATATAATAAAAGGATGAATTTATTGTAACATAAAAACACACTTTATTTGACTTTCAGTTTTGAAAATACCCATGCTTTAATTGGAAGGGGGTCAATAAAAAATAAGCAGAGTTTTTACTGATTTACAACGGTGAGGGAATTTAATCTCCCAAGGGAGTAAACGAATCACAGGAATGTACCTCACACTACTAATATTGACCACTGGAATTGTAACAATTAAATATATCTATAGAACAGTGGATAAAAACTTTGTTATTCATTTAATGATCGTTAATGTATTAATAATTGTTTTCTGTGTGTATACTGAGAAGTATAATGCTTTTTTTTTAAAGTTAAACAAGTAAATAAATCCCCATAATTTATTAACTAAAATATCACAAGTAATTATTAATTTTAGAATTTTCCACAATTCTTCTTGATGTTATGTTTAAAAAAAATATTATACAGAAAACAAGCAATGTAATATTATTGAAAGGATTAAAATTATCCTGTTAAAAGTGATGTTTTTATCTTGTCTTATCAGAGAGATATCAGATGTTGATTACATAAATCTTACTAAAACTGTCAAAACATTATTTTCTATTGACTGTTGCTCATGACATTATATATAAGGGCCTCCTATAGTGTTTCTGTTCATCTATGATTCAAGAGCGTATCACGATTCACTTCCATTGAAACTTGTTGCACAACTTTTCTATATCTCTTTCTCTCAAAAATCTTCCCTTAATGTGTCAAGCTTCCTATATTTTTTTTGACAAATATAATTCATATATTTTGCTGGGACAATCTTTTCGTTCTTAAATAGTGTATCTGTTATTATATAAAAGTAAAGGTTATTTAATAAAAGTCCGGAGGCGAAGATTTGTCGTTATAAACCCCCTAATATGATTTGAACCAACGATAATTAGGGAAGTTATGTTCCAGAATTTGAGAAGAGGGAAGGGGAGGATTTTACTAAACGTATGAATAAATTATATGTTATAGGGTGATGATATATTTTACGCTTTGTAAAGTCAAGATGGATTAGGTGGTTAGGGAACTGGAGGATAAAGACTGCCAAACGTAATACTGCCGCAAGAAATTTAGGGTTCAGGAAAGAAAAGGAGACTCAGGAAGCTGTGGGATTCACGATACGAAAGTAGTATTGAAGGGATTAGGAACTAGAAACAAGTTTAGAAAAACGGGAATCGTGGAAGAAGCCGAAGACCACAACGGCCTATTGAGCTTCACATAAATAATTCAACTATGTTATTACTATGTTATATGCAATCTGGGGAATGATTATTATACTTATTTATATGTCTATATTGTACTTAAATCTAGTGTATATTATATTACGTGAACTTATTTATATAAAATTCTTAGCTAAGCTTTTTATACCTTTATTTGTTCAAAGTTGTAGAAGACAAAGCACTATTATCTGAAACAGATGAACGATAGATAATATAATATAAACCATTTTAATATATTTAATTAGAACACCACTTTATTGTGCTCTTATAGAGTGTTACTGAACAATTTAATATAAGGATCAGTAAATATTAAATTTTATGATGAAAGCTACTATACTATCTAAAATGATGAAGAAGATTATATTACACTCAAATATTTAACCACTATTAAAATTTAATTACGTAATTAGTAAAATCTAATATTTTACAATACTCCCTCTCGTACCTCATTAAATATGTACGAGCACATTAAATCTTGAGTTTTAATAATACTAGTACATTAGTGTCAACGTCTACTTACAAATTAATGAATTGCTACATTCCTTAACATATTTGGGAACTTTTTCTTTTCCGTGTGTTTGAAGATTGGAAAGATTGGTATGTGATGAAAAAGGAATGTAATGGTGTGAACGTTTGATTAGTAAATTATTGGGGGGGAGTTATGTTATTTGTCTGTAGTATGAAGTAAGTTGTATTTTATATTGTTTATACTGGATGACCGTCGGTACTTAATAGAATTCCATGTTATACAAATAAAACACACACAATTTTTTTTGTTAAATTGTACAATTTATTGGTCTAGCCGACCATGGTTTCTCCAGTTACGGCATTGACGAGGCTTAAACAAAGGCTTTGTCTATAAGCCTCTTATAATATACTCAGATATATACCATGGTCGGCTAGATTGTAGGCCTACAATTTAACAAAAGAATTTGTGTGCGTTTTATTTGTACAAGTTGTCTTTTGTTCACGAAAAAAGGCAACCTCGAGATAGCCAGCCTCTTTAATCGGTCAGGAAGTGCGATTACCCCCGTCGGGATTGACAGTAAAAATAAAAATAGGTAACATAATAAAACAAAATGTAAAAAATAATATTTTATGTTCGGGTGGGAGATGGCGCTGTTTCATAATTTTACTATAATTCGTGAAATGGTTGGTGGGTGATACTTTATTGATGGTTAGATGGGTAAGTATGGTTTATAAAATTTTTTTTTAAATATTCAGGACGACGGACAAATGAAAAGTTAAGTTACGTTAAGATGTAGGTTAGAGTCCTATTCGGTCGACAGAAGGACAGAAGTTTAGTTTAATATCAACTATAATGGTTTGGATAGTATTTATACGTTCGACAAAAAAAAGTAAATAAATATTTAGTATTTAAAAATCAAAGTAGTCAATAATTTCTAACATGAGCCTACAAAGTCAAAAAGCTTTCTGTTGTGTACCTTTTATTTCAGTATATCAACATTACAAAATGTATTGTTTTTTACAATAAACTCCCTACATTTATCACATTTATTAATAGGATACTACTAAATGTATCATGGTGAATCGTTATTTAAAGGATTTGGCAGAATCATAATGTACATCGGTTAGTTTTACTTAATGTTTGAATACTTTGTGTGATAATGTGACAATTGAAAAACATTGATTAATAATAAAATAACCAATAAGTCCGAAACAGCAATAAAACAAAACATTCCATGCAATTAAGTCAACATGATATAAACCAATTGTTATCACGTATAAAACAAGTAGTTGAAACCGTGTTTAGCAGAATGTTGGCGGTATTCGAAGTATAGACACAATTTTAATTAACTTTCGATTTAATAATTCAATTTGACTTTTCCACTTCGTTGTTGTAAAACGTTTTATCGCATCTTAATTGAAGAAATGAATCACATACCAAGCTACTAATTAAATAATGACTAATTGCGTTTGGTAAAGTATTGCATTGAAACGATAAACCAAAATCAGGAAATAGGAAACCCCCTCCCGAAGATCACCTCCTACTATTGTTTTAATAACATTGTTTCTCTTATTTGTTGCATTACAACTATCCAGCAAGGGAGAAGTAGGTATTTAGTGTTTATAATCATTGTATATTAACATGTAGATTAACAAATCTGTGAATTTTAGTTATTTAAACATTACCTTTTAATTAATGCTATTAATTAATTACAAATCTATATTTAAAACTTTTTTTAATGTAAAATTTTATGTAATCAAAATATGATTTCAAATTTTTTAATTTATAAAAGTCTGAAAATATTAAATGTATATTATTACAATTGATGACCATTTAGTTTTGTTACATCAAATATCAGTAATATATACAAGGAAAATATTGACCATTAAATTCTACGATCCCCTCGCATCATGACATATCAAAGATACTATTCCCTCCTTCTAATTATTGAAAAGAGCTAAACATGGTTTGGGTTATTTTCATTGTATACAAATAATCTAGATGAAAGTATTAACATTTTGGAAGTATAGTATGTACACAAATTAAGATTCTTTGTAAATTACAATGTTATATGGTGTATATAATTTACCACTAATCTTCAAACAATAACTTCTACGAATTTATTAACTTTTAAGCTCATGAGTTGGTTATACTGCATTATATATACACTGTTGATTAATATCATACAGGGAATGAAGCTAAACCTAGAATGTTGAATCAAGTATTAAGACAAGTACACCTCGATCATTGGATTATTTTATTTACCAAAACCACGTTCCCTAAATACAGTGATTTTAAATTTACGTAATATTTCACCATTAGTTAAATCAAACTGTAAAATCAGTTTGGATTTACTGTCTATAACTGATGATTTATTATTCATGTTTTGCTTAATATTAAATATATATTTATATAATATATATATATATATATATATATATATATTTAATATTAATATATTTAATATTAAGCAAAACATGAATAATAAATCATCAATTATAGACGGTAAATCCAAACTGATTTTATAGTATTAAGTTATATATATATATATATATATATATATATATATATATATATATATATATATATATATATATATTATAACTTAAGTTATTATATATTATTAAGTTTTATCTATATATATTTATAGTATTAAGTTTTTTTCCTGACTTAATATTTGTATCTTATTTCATATTTGGTTGACCTTTAGAATTTTGAATATTATTTTTGATGTCAAAAACTATTATATGGTGCGTAAAAACAATTAGTAAATAATGTTTTATAATAATTTCTTAATGACAGGTTATTGATATTATTGGCATGATTTATCCTAATACAATGGTGTGTGATGTTTGACACAACTCACATTTTCCAATGTGTTAATTCATCTAATGTTGATAGTATGAATATCAACATTTTAGTATGAATACCTTTTATTAAACTGTTTGAGTTATGAATTATATATTTTTAAGTTCTTGTTCGATTGTAATGTTTATTATGATTCTCTCTATACTTGTACAAAATATTTCGTCTGATAACCCATAATTCTCACAAGGTACCAATAAAGAACCAAGTTTATGATAGCTCCGGCTGTGCACTTAACAGGGAATACATTAAAGTCAGAACTGCAATTAGAACCTTGGACATGTTTAATCACTTACATTAACATATAACAGTTACATATATACGTTACCTTTTAAAACCCAATACATTGTTAACTTTGTATCTCTGTATCGAAACTCGACTGTATTCATAGATAAGACAGACTGGTTGATAAATTAATTATGAGCATTTTATGTGTGACGAAATGTTTGAGTAAATTCTTCTTGTAACTAAATTACACTATTTTCTTTTATACGAAAAAATTTAGACGAGAAAATATGACACGACTTAGTTAAGTAACGAACAGAAATTTAGGTTCGATCATTTGAGAGAGGGTATAAACGCTGTGTGGCTTAATACAAGCTGAGGTCACATTACAAATACTTAAAATATGACTTATTAATATACACAAACGTATAATGAATAGAATACTGAATATATATTATTATTAAATTTAACAATTAAATTAAATCATATTACACTTTATTTCGAATAACGATTACATCTTAAAATTATAATAATTCAAATCTACTGTGATAAGTAAATGTTGCAAATACGTTGAGTTTCGCAATGGAATAATAATTTACATAATATTGTCTGGTAAATTTAACGTTTTGCATTAAGTATAATATTCCTTTCAGAAAATGTAAATATTAATGAAAATGTCCCGTCTTTTCCTGCTTAAAAGAACATTCCAAACTCTACAACGTATTTCAAACTCTCGTAAATACAACAGGTTGAGATTTGCATAAACAACTTCAACATATCGAACCTGGGAGTTCTATATTCTCTAGATAAAATAATTATAAGAAACAATGACATGCCTTATTTCCTTATGTATATTTATTCGTCTATTATATTTTAAGTTATTCTGATTTTCTTATTTAATTAGTTGTTGACCTACTAATTAGTTCGGCAAACTCATGGACAATGTTTTCATTTATATATATATATATATATATATATATATATATATATATATATATATATAAGTTATATCCACAAATAATGTATAGCTTATGTAAAATAATGATAACATTCACTGTAAGTCAGCTGAGTAAGCATTCTTTTGTAGAATAATGATAACATTCACTGTAAGTCAGCTGAGTAAGCATTCTTTAGGTGTAGAGGCTGAAAGCCATTATTCTTTAGTAGTAGTTAGAAACTCACTCCGTGAACATCTACATGTATACTAGTGTTTACGTATATTTGTTATAAATAATTTACAAGTATAATAGATTGTTTGTAATAAATAAATTGGATCTTTATTAAATAGATACAAGAAAAATATTTGTTTTTAAAAATCCAAACGTCTCAACACGAGACGTAACTGGCGCAGTCGGTAGGACAAGTTTCGAAAATTAAAAGTTAATTTTTCGGTTTCAACCGTTAACGAAACGAACACCTTCGTAGACACATTCGAAACCAACGCATCGGGCGTGTATCGAAAGATATTACTCGAAAGTGACTGTGAAGTGAATCTGCAAAGATACTACGTCGATTACTGTCGTTTGCAAGAATACCAGACAACAGGACTCACCAACAAGAGGGCATCTCGCCAACCAACACCGCAACGAACAAGAGGAGCAACGTCGCTTCAAAACTCCAAAAATCAACTACCCGGACCCTAATATGAGCATATATTTGTGGATCTTGTGAGTAGAAAAGAAACAAAGCATTTTTCATGCAACAATATTATCTATCTATAATTGAAAGATTTTAAACAACAAAAAAAATATATATATTTCAATATATTATACTATACTGTATTAGTTATTTATTTAAAAAACTTTAATTAATTATATCTAAGCATTATTATTTTAGTTTAGTTAAGTATAACTTACAAACATGACGACCCCAACTTTAAAGAAAGAATATTTAGAAATGATTCCCGAGTATAATGGAGAACCAACTATGCTCGCTAGATTTGTGTCAATGTGTGACAAAATAGTAACTAAATTTTATGTAGGATCAAATCCCGAAGATTTTCAAAATGAATATCTTTTTTCATCTATATTAAGTAAAATTAAGGGACAGGCTTTAGAAGTTATTGTAAGTTCTAACTCGTATTCATGGGTAGACGTTAGAAAGACATTGTTGACCACCTATTCAGACAAAAGAGATTGTTTTACTCTAAATCTTGAAATGTCCGAACTAAAACAAGAAGTAAATGAATCCCCATTTAAGTTCTATGAAAGAATTCAAAAGCTTTTAAACTTACAAATCGCTTACTTTACTAATAAGGAACCATCATCTTCTATTAATGTGTTATGTGTTTATGTACAAAAACTAGCGTTAAGAGTACTTTTAAGAGGATTACATGAACCAGTAGGATCTTTAATGAGAACAAAAAACCCACATAGTTTAGAAGAGGCTTTAAATATGTTGACTAATGATTTTCTATTTAAAAATTCTAAATTGTATCAGAATAACAGACCTGCTCTAAACAAACCCGTTCAAATGCTAAGACCCGTTCAACAGAAAACTTTCCAACCTAAACAATTACCTTACCAAAATAACCAATACCAAAATACCCAAAACCCTTATTTTAACAAACCGTATCATCAATCTCAACTAAGACAACCATTTAACACAAATCAACAGCAAAGGACCAATACAAATTTCAATCAAAATCAAAAACAATACAAACCTACACCAATGAGTATTTCGACAAGAAAGACAGATAACACCATTAGGAACACAAAAATGTACCAAATAACCGGAAAACCCGCTGAAGAAATGTGTGACTTATCACAAGACTTTGAACAAGATTTAGGACAAACAGAGCAAAATTATAATGAAAATTCTGAAAATCCCGAAATATTTCAAGAACAGTTTGAAATGTTGAATTTAAACGAAGACGAACCAAACGATGATTATTTTTTAGGAGCAGCAAGCCTAGGAATAAATTTAACATAATGAATATTCATAATGACAGCAATGAATTGCCATACATTCATGACCCCGAAACAAACCTAAAAATCTTGATAGACACGGGAAGTACTAAATCATTTATTAAAAAAAATCTAGCATTTCAGATGTATAAAAACGCAATAAAATCAGAACCTTTTGAAATAACTACAGCACACGGTACTTCAAGAGAAAAATATAGTTGTGAATTACCATTATTAGGCAAGAAAGACGCTAAATTCTATTTGTTTAATTTTCATGAACAATTCGACTTACTCTTAGGAATTGATAACATGAAAGAGTTAAAACTAAGCTTTGACTTTACTAAGAACACTATCACTCTACCAAGTAAAGATAAAACAGATAGGAAGAAGAACACTATCACTCTACCAAGTAAATATAAAACAGATAGGAAGTTCCCTATACTCTATCTTAACACGGAAGAACCTGAGCAACAAAAAAACAAATCTAATACTATTAAAAATAAAAACCTACAATCTTATGTAATTCAAGCAAGAAGTAAACAGATAGTGAAATTAAAAATTAAAAATATGTGTGACGGTCAAGGAGTAATTCCGTATACTTATTGTAAAGGACTAGAAATTCCACAATGTGTTGTGACTATACAAAATAATGAAGCACTTTGCCCAATTATTAATAATTCTCTAAATAAAATAGAAATAACACCAAAACCATTGGAAATTGAATCATTAGATAATTTCGAAATTGTGGACACCCGAAATAAAAATCATGTTAACTTAAAAAATAAAGAAATTAATTTTAACTCAATAAATTGCAAAAACAAGAAATTAGACCTGAATAAAATTAGGACAGATCATATGAATATTGAAGAAAAGGACGAAATAATGAAATTAATTAAAGAATACGCGGATATATTTCATGTTGAAGAAAATAATTTAACTTTTACCAACCAAGTAAAACACATAATAAGGACAACAGATGAAATCCCAGTTTATAATAGAAGTTACAGATACCCAGAAATCTATAAAAAAGAAGTAAACAATCAAATTCAAGACATGCTTAAACAGAAAATAATTAGACATTCTAAATCACCTTGGAATAGCCCCATTTGGATTGTACCAAAAAAAGCTGATGCCTCAGGGAAACAGAAATTTAGACTAGTGGTAGATTTTAGAGGTCTTAATGCGAAGACAATCGATGATAGATTCCCGCTACCAAATATTACGGATATTTTGGACAAATTGGGCCGATCTCAGTACTTCACGACCCTAGATCTAGCATCTGGTTTCCATCAGGTAGAAATGGACAAAGATAGCGTGGAGAAGACAGCTTTTTCAACTGAAACAGGCCATTACGAATTTTTGAGAATGCCATTCGGACTTAAGAATTCGCCTCCAACATTCCAACGAGTTATGAACAATATCCTACGTGGGATTCAAAATGAAATCTGTGCCATTTATTTGGACGATATCATAATATATTCAACTGGTTTGCAAGAACATTTAAACCGTTTACGTGAAGTTTTTGAAAGACTAAGACAGTCTAACTTTAAAGTACAATTAGACAAGACCGAGTTTCTGAGAAAAGAGGTAGCTTACTTAGGACACATAGTAACACCAGAAGGAGTTAAACCTAACCCTGAAAAAATCAAAATTATTAAAAACTATCCTATACCAAAAACCACCAAAGAAATTAAAGGATTTTTAGGACTAATAGGTTATTATAGAAAATTTATTAAAGATTTTGCAAAAGTTACAAAACCATTTACTAATTGTTTAAAAAAGGATGTAAAAATTGATATAAATAAGCCGGAATACATTGAATGTTTTGAAAGATGCAAAAATATGTTGTGCAATGAACCCATTTTACAATATCCAGATTTTGAGAAAGAGTTTACCTTAACAACCGATGCAAGTAATTTTGCAATTGGAGCAATTTTGAGTCAAAATGTAAAGGGAGCAGATTTACCAATAGCCTATTCTAGTAGAACTTTAAACAAAAGCGAAACTAATTATTCAGCAATAGAGAAAGAATTACTAGCAATTGTTTGGGCAACAAAATATTTTAGACCCTACCTGTTCGGAAGAAAGTTCAAAATCTATACTGACCACAAACCCTTACAATGGTTATTTTCAGTAAAAGAGCCCAACTCCAAATTATTAAGATGGCGTTTAAAGTTAGAAGAATTTGACTACGAAATTAAATATAAGAAAGGAAAAACCAACCAAAATGCAGACGCACTTTCCAGAATTCAATTAAATGTAACCCAGAAGAAAATGACTAATGTTGAAGAAATTGACCCGGATTTAGAAAGACCAAGTAACGAACTAATAGGATCATATTTCCCAGAACTTGATGACGTAGAATCAATGGTAGTGAACCTGGACGAAGAAGAAGACACGGACCAGACCATTCATTCTAATTATGAAGGAAACACACAAATAGAAATTCCAATATCAGACGAACCCGTGAACTTCGGAAAAAATCAAATTATACTTTCCCTAGTTAAACAAAAGCCAGGAAAAGTAAAAATTCAAAAACTATTCGGATTAACAAAAATTAGATTTATTGTAGAGATATCAGAAAACAATTTTGAAGAAGATTTAATAAACTTTGTAAAGGAATATCTCGTACCTAACGTTAAATATAATCTATATTTTGAAAATGATTTTTATGAAAGATTCACAGCATGCGTAATGAAAAACTTTAAGAGTTCGCAACAAAATTTACTCAAATGTAATGAAAAATTATTAGATATAACCAATCCTGAGGAAACTGAAGAAATTGTAAGTAACTATCATGTCGGTAAAACCAATCACAGAGGTATTACCGAAACATATAACCAAATCAAAAGAAAATATTATTGGCCAAATATTAGGAATAGTGTTCAAGAATTTATTAACAATTGTGAAATATGTTTACAAACTAAATATGAAAGAGTTCCAATAAAAACAGAACTATCTCTTACACCCACAGCTTCTAGACCCTTAGAGATAATAGCAATAGACACGGTGACATTCGATAAAGCAAAGTTTGTAACCGTAGTAGATACGTTCTCTAAACACGTGCAGCTGTATAGAATAGCTAGTCAGCATGCTACAGAGATAAGTGACAAGCTGATAGACTACTTCGTAGAACATGGCGTACCAGACGTTATCATCTCTGACAACGGTACAGAATTTAATAATAAAGTGATTAAGGAACTTATGGAGTTGCATAAAATCAAAATTCATTTTATAAGTACTCAACACCCCCAATCTAATGGAATTTGTGAACGTGTTCACTCCACATTAGTCGAGCACATCAGACTATTAAACAATCAACCGGAATTTAAAAATGACACAATTACAAAGAAAATGAAATACGCCGTGATAGCTTATAATAATACCATACATTCTGTCACAAAACTAACACCCTTTGAGATACTATATGGGCACGTTAATTCAAGTTCGATTTTTGATGTAAATCCAGAAAACAAAATTATGAACGACTATGTAAATTCTCATAAGGAAAAAACGAAGAAATTATACGAAAACATAAGAGAGATAAGCCTTAAACTTAAAGAAAGAATTCAAAAAGAAAGAAACGTAAACAAGGAACCGCTTCCGGAAATTCCAAAAGAAGTCTATGTAAAAACCGTCCAAAAACAGGGTAAGACCAAAAATAAATATAATAGAGAGGAAATTATATCCATCAACCCGGAAAAGAAAACAGCCGACATAAAAACCAGACATTTTAACACAAAAGGAAAAATACATTTGTCAAATATTAAGAGGCCCAGGAAAAAGAAGAAAGATTCTCATCCCAAACCTTTTACGTGTGTTCCAGGTCCATCTCGCTGTTCTCAGCAACCGCAGTAGAAATCAAAGACATCTCTAAAAATGTGGGAGTGATACCAATAGACCTTGGCATTGCTAAACTCCAAACATCCTACCATACCTTTGTACACAATTTTAACCTTGAAAAATTTATATCCCACCTTTATAATATAAGAGAATACTATGATCATGTGTTAAACTATTTTAATGAAAACTGTGAAACTTGTAGGATGAACATATATAATAGGGAAGTATCAGATAAGAAGGATAAAATAAGGGACATGTTCAATTACTTTAAGTATATTAATCATACAAAGAGTGTTATAGAAGAAAAATTAGAAATAATTATGATAAAAGATATCAGAAGTAAAAGAGGCATTTTAAATGGTTTAGGATCAATTGTAAAAATAATCACAGGTAATCTAGATGCAAATGATGGTGAAAAATATGAAAAATATTAACCTATTTAAAGAATAACCAAAGTAATGTATTAGATCAATTAAATAATCAATATTCAATTAATGTAAATATAATTGATGAATTCAATAAAACAATAAATGTCATTGAAGAAAACTTTCAAGAATTAAAATATAAAATGTTAGTTGTATACCAAAGAATCAATGAACAATTTGAAGTTGAGCAATTTAGAAATATACTGAATCAGTTGAATATTGTATATAATATAATGTTACAGCTGGTGCAAGATATAGAGAATTCTCTAACTTTTTGTAAATTAGGAACGCTACATCCAAGTGTAATATCTGCACAAGAACTGTTTGAAGAAATAAGCAAAATTAAGAATCATTATAAAGGTAAATTACCTATTGAACCTAGTTTAAATAATATTTGGGAAATTGAAAACCTACTAGAAGTTAATTGTAATATTAATTCTAAGGAAATTGTATATTTTATTAATTTACCCATTGTGGAACCAATTGATTATACCTTGTATAAACTGACTTCCGTACCTACATTATATAAATCAAATTATGTAACTGTTATACCTAGAGCAAGATATGTTTTAGTTCATAAAACTGTGTCTAATAAAATTGTAATGTTAGGTTTAAAAGATAAATGTAATAGCAAGATCCACAATGCCCAAATATGCTCGTTTTCCCAAATTACTCATCATGAACTTATGTGTGAAAATTCGATAATAAACTTTGGAACCCCTAATAAATGTAAATATGTGAACTTGGAAATAAGTAAAAACATTATTAACTGGATACCAAAAATTGAACAATATCTCATAATCTTTCCTGAGAAAGAAGTTTTAAAAGTTATAAGTGCTAAAGAAACTAACGAAATATCTTTAAATGGAATCTTTTTATTAAATATTAATGACAATAACGATATTGTTGAATACAATAATCAAATACTCTTGCATTCTTCTAATACTAATGTAGGGCATCCTAGAATACTAGATGCCACAGACTTTGTGTTACAGGTAGATCAGCAGCCTGATATTTCCATCAACTTGCATAAACTGGACTTAAACCATATAAATTTAAATACAATTTCAAAGGTGAACAAAACGGTAGAATTAACTACAGACTTTAGTGTATGGACAATAATACTGTATTGCATTGTAATTACTGTTATGTTATACGCAGCATACAGGTATACCAAGAAACCGAATTTGACTTCGAGTCAACCAACACCTTAGCCACAGCAGAGATCTCGGCACATCCCCGAAGTTCTATTTAGGGATGGAGGAGTTATATCCACAAATAATGTATAGCTTATGTAAAATAATGATAACATTCACTGTAAGTCAGCTGAGTAAGCATTCTTTTGTAGAATAATGATAACATTCACTGTAAGTCAGCTGAGTAAGCATTCTTTAGGTGTAGAGGCTGAAAGCCATTATTCTTTAGTAGTAGTTAGAAACTCACTCCGTGAACATCTACATGTATACTAGTGTTTACGTATATTTGTTATAAATAATTTACAAGTATAATAGATTGTTTGTAATAAATAAATTGGATCTTTATTAAATAGATACAAGAAAAATATTTGTTTTTAAAAATCCAAACGTCTCAACACGAGACGTAACTTATATATATATATATATATATATATATATATATATATATATATATATATATATTTGTGTTAGACTAAATGGATTGTTTTTAAACATATAATACCTTAATATTTACCTGTCAAACAATCCTTGTTTTTCGTCACTTATTTATTCCATGACGGCCGTTTCCACTATTATCTTTTAGTCATTTTCAAATTATATTCAACGGTTCATAAGTGAATATAATATATTATATTAATATTATATATGTGTAATATTATGGACTATTATAAAATGTCCCAGAAAGGATATTAAAAAAACAATGAATAATTTGAGTAAAGCAATAAAAACTAAAGGTAAAAAAAAAGCCCTTTTAATTCAAGCGAGGTAAATATATAAAATAACCTGTGATTGATTGGCCTGTGATTGTGTGATGATTGGCCAAAACACAATCATCTTTTAGAAACAGCTCATAAATATTCCAACATAAAAAGTAACATACAAATATTACATAAATGTTCCAAAGAGCCAATTATGAAAGTGTTAGAGGAAGTCCAATTATATAAAGAAACCATTTTCGACCCGTCTACATTATTGAAGCAAAATATCCACTTCCAGTCAAATACCATAATTTAACATCATTCTTAGATTAAAACTGCATCAGAAAGACGACAGGAATCTCGCATCGCAATGTCATTCAGTAATGTCTTAGTTATGAACGAGTAAACACGTGCCTGATTTATTAAGCATTTTAATAAAATAGTGACAGTTCGAGTTTTCTTGAATGTTCTATTTTATGTGTAAA
This sequence comes from Aphrophora alni, assembly GCA_963513935.1. NCBI lineage: Eukaryota > Metazoa > Arthropoda > Insecta > Hemiptera > Aphrophoridae > Aphrophora > Aphrophora alni. The sequence continues at coordinate 132,088,182 of OY740770.1, read as the reverse complement.
TGTTGAAATAAGTGTGTATGTGCTGTGTAATGTTTTATTTAAGGAATTTATTATGATTGAAATTTGTAATTAAACTTATCACTAAATTGTGTAACGCCATTTAATATTTTTATTGTCAACATAAGTTCCAATTACCCGACGATAATGATTCGAATTTAGTCTGATTAATTCGTGAAGAAATAAATTAAGTTTTTGTGCCATGTTTTGTGGAAGTATAACGTATTTCGATATAGCTATGCAAATTTATTTGTAAATATGGGTTGTAAAAACAACAAGAAAGAAGTTTAATAATAATCGCCAGTAAAAAGTAAAATTGTGGATGTCATAGATTTTTTATGGCGCCGATGTAATGGCAAGATCTAATATCTATGAACTTTAAATCCGGCTCTTAAAATATATTAAAAATTATTTTGATAAAAATCGGTTAATAAAGTAAATGTTGATATTTTGAACATTTTTTGGTCTTTAAGGAGAGCCTAATATTACTTGTACATACCGTAATAATAAATTTGATAGAAGAAACGTAATATACACAAGAAAGATCATTTTTATAAATATAGGCCAGTAAATAAAATTGATATTTCCGAAGGTTATTTTTGTTTAAAAGACAGGTTAAATAGATTAATAAATTAACATAAACGTCAACCAAATCAGTTAATGCACTGAAAAGGTTTTATACTGCAAAGACGAGACTTATATTGTATTATTGATTTACAAGATCGTATGAATTTAGTTTTAATGCAAAAGTTACATTTTTATTTTTTTCAAAAATGATAATGTCTATATCTACAAATTATGTAAATTCAAATTAAGTTAAACATCAATACACGTAAGATAAACCTAAGACAGAACGTAAGTTGTTAACATTATTCTATTCTAACGACACATCTGATGATAATAATAATAATAAAGCTGCTTATGAAGCTCAACTCTTATTGCTTTATTACTCAATCTAATCGGCTTTACAAAACGTAAATCTGCTTCCGTATCCTTTTGCTGTTTTAAATCTCTTAAAATACATTTCATTCCTCTAAACTTATACGTACGTGGATTAAATACCTTAATAATATTAAATTAAATGTTAGTATTAATCAACAACCATAGCTTCAAAGCTGATACTGTTAACTTTGATGCTAATAACATCCATCCACCAATATTTAGTGCTTTACCAATTTCTATGTATTTTGAAATCATTGATTTCCTTTTACTTAAATAAAATCGGTGAAGCACCATTGTGCAATGTACATAATAATCACTTATTTGTATTCTTAATATTGTTTATGTTTATTATCTTTAACCTAGATTTGTTTTGTTTTTTTTTTTAATCCAAAGACCAGAAGAGATAGAGAAAGACAAAGTTTACAACACAGCATCAGAGCAGCAAGAACTCATAATTTAAATTGTTGAAACACTACTACATTCCTGGGTTAAATATTTCTGCGGAAATATTTATAATTGATTAGGAATTGTTTGATACTTGACTTATTAGAATATATGTGTTGTAATTTTTTGTGCTACAAAACAAAACACTGAATAATACAGTCTGTTTAGAACAAATAAATGTGGGTTTAGTTTATGTGTGGTTTTGTGTAATTGTTAACCGAGTGAGCTCAATGGAGGTTCTCTGATCCCGATTAAAACAAGACCAAACCAAATAAATTGTTTCGTTATTCCCCTCGAATATACAATTGTAGTGAGTAATCACATATAGGGGGTAACCGTGATTGATTTGTCGTAGAACTACGAATTGTAGAAAGTGAAATAGTTCAATAGTTGCGTTATATTAGTTTATAATTAGTAATGATGTGTTGGTTTCACTAATTCCTCATTTAAGTTGGACAACAGCCTTGGTACAAAGTGTTTTATAACGGAGTTAATAATCACTTTTCTATTGCACTACTTTAAAGATCTAGGAATCAAAACTACTCAATAATATAAAGTTGTGTTTTATATTGAGAATTAAAGTATTAAAAGAGCTCAATATAGATATACTATTGAAAATTTCCAATTGTATTTTAGGCATTATTTTATTAAATTTGTTTTCAAAATATTACAGATAATTAGTAAGTCTACCTTTCTTGGTGCCAACTAATTTTTATTCAAAACAATCTTAACTACCTTGGTTTTCCCATCTAAATGCCTGGATTACATTCATAGGTTTCTTCTAAAATGAGGATATTATGCGTTTATTATAAAAATACCACGATATAATTTCACTTTATATTGACATTGTCTTATTTGACTGTTACATTTCACGTTTCTTAATGTACATTTGTTGTGTAAAATTAGTTTTTAACAATTTAACACGTTTGCTTCTACGATAAAGCAACAATAAAATCGTAGAAATAACGCAAAGTTTACGACTTTCATTAGTGTTTGCACCACTAGTTATTACTGTAATAACGACAAAATTATTTTGAGTTGATTTATTTCCATTGGGCATGTTATTACAGGTCTGTAATGTGCTGATGAGTAGCCATGAAAGGTTGTATGGATTTTACATGAAGTGATAAATCATATATTCAATTAATGGAAGCCAGTGTATGTACTTATTGTTGTACAATTCTCTAATATTGTACTTCTGAATAGTATTGGTTTATTATAGAATGTATATATATATATATATATATATATATATATATATATATATATATATATATGATTGTGTGTGTGTGTGTGTTTATATATATATATATGTTTATTAATGTATGTATGTATATATATATGTTTATTAATGTATGTATATATATATATATATATATATGGAAGAAAACAACAATATTTAACACTATGACGGAAATTCTCCCATTGTTACCTCCACACCAAGTACCCATTCCCCTCGCCGCAATTTTAAACATATCGTATTTTTTTACATATTGACTTAGTTTTAAATGTTTAGATTTATAATTAAATTAATACCATTTCGTATAAAATATAAATTAACCCCTACATTTTAAGAACTATATAAAATTTTGGAATAATTAAAGGAGAGAGCATTCTCCTATTTTCCTTCATCGGAAGCTCCTATACTCTATTGTATATCTGTATAATTAAATAACTTGAAGAAACGCATTTAGAGGTATTTTTTGTAGTTGATAATTTTTGTTTTTTATATGAAAATACCTCTTAAAACCAATTCAATATTACAGGCAGAGTAAAACTGTACGAATACATTTAATATTATAATCATTACAAATATTAAAATAATTATATATTAAATAAAAGAACATTTAAATTGTATGGACTCATTTATTGCGAATTATAAATCCTGATGATACTATACAATTTTTAACATTTCACGGCAGTAAATTCTTTTTTTATTCCTTTCCTCTATTCACAAGTAAATTACTAAACACAACAGAGGTTTTTAGTCAATTACTGAGATCGTTAACTCGGCAATAGATTACAATGATTCTATTTAAAGTAATTAGAGAAGTATTCAAGCAAACTCAGAAAAAACCTATCAGTCTTCATTTTCTTGGGCTTAGCAGCGATGAATGATGCTAATCGATTTGTACGGCAGACGATAAATAAAGTTCTTACTGAGCTGGATAAATTTATAGTAGACGCTTGGCTCATTTGCATACAAAATTATAATAACTGTTTGGTTTTGTAATTCTCTCTGGATTGAAATATTAATCACTTTCATAAAATTAACCTTTGGCAATGCAAGTTCTTAAACATTCCATTATTACAAAATAAAGTCGAATTTTCAAAAAAAAAAAAATAAATTGAGGAAAATCATAATACAAACCGATATGCCAAAATAAAGGAAAACATATTTATGATTCGTGGGTAAATCATTCATAAAAAAGACACTAATGATTTTTACTTTTCATACTAACCACATTCGCTGGAAAAGAACCTTATTATTATTTATAGTAATTGTAGTGGGTTTACGGTGGAATGTGCATCGTAATTAAAAACTAAAAATAATAAAATTCAGTAAAGAGTCATATTTATTTTCAAATTACATAATATGATAAATGTTTTTATACTTTGACCTCTGTATGACCCAAAAATATTACTTTTTCTATGGTCTACAATTAAAGACATTATCTTTGTTTTACAGAATTTAGTTCTTTAGACCTGATGTAGCACGTTTAACAATATATATGTTTTGATAAGGAAAGCAATGTAAGCAAAAACCACCTAAAGAGGAATCAAAAAATAAAAATGTGTTATTAATCAAGTTGTATTGGTTATACTACTATAATGTTTATGCCATTACCTGTACAGCTATTATCAAGTTACGTAATTGGATTATTTAGTTTCCTCTATTTCGTGGTGTGGAGATTTTTTGTTCACACAGTTCTGCTTAAACATTTGATAATTTTTTCCACTTACATCGACAATGCAACACATTCCACAAGTCACATGTCATTGAGTAATATCACGCACACTGTTCCTTTGTTACAGTATTCAATTTAACGGGTTTAATGGCTCATTATTTTGTAGACGGACGTTGGCGTCCATTAAATTTAATTGATGACTCTTTGTGTTTCTCTATTTCTTCCCATTAATAAAGTGTACGACGATTGCAACTACAAATATAAAACAGTTAATGAATACTAGATAATCGATGAGTGATGGATTTGCATTGCGCTATTCAATGAATGCAATATTTTGAGTTTTACATTTTATACATCGTTATTAAGTTCTAAACTATAAATATTTTCAATAAAATCATATTTACATATTATTTATACGTAGTATAGAGAAAATTATTTAGTAGGATAAACAATCGACGTCGAATTTCTTTCAGATATATCAGTTAAATGTTCTACAACCTAAACATATTGTAATCAAAATTGATATCTAGGTAAACTTTCTAATTTCTTAAATTTATCTTTTGTTGGGTTTTATACAAATGTTTCCATTAATAACCAAAACAATATTTATTGGTCGACTTCTCTTCCAAAAATTCTGGTTTGAGTTAAATATCATAAAATTACCTTGGGACAATTACAAAATATATAATTTTCCAAAATCTAAAACAGAGTTTGTTCAAATTTCAGTGAAAACTCTCGTATGTAATATTTCAAGAAAAATAATATAACATTTCAGTAATAATTGGCAAAAAAGGAGACTAAAAGTTAGACCTCCTTATTAAAAGCTCAATATTCGATTTACAGTGTTTACGTTCTAAGACATATAGGAAGCAAATAACAGCCCTTAATTATAACTGTATAGTAATATAACTGTTTTCAAGGATGGTTCCTTTTTACTTTTTTATTAATAACTACCGAAATTATATTTTTGGTTACCGGTCCCATATATAATTTCGGGAATAATTTCGGTCTCTTTGTATTTGATTCTTGGAATGGATAAATGAGAAAGATTCTGTAATGTTTTTGAATTGTTTAATCATATACAACTACAAATCTGACTTCTTGGTGACATTTGATTTTTTGTTTTATTTAGATTTCGGAATGAGTTAGTGAGAAATATCATGTAATAATTTCAATCTATTTAATTAACTTTGAGTTATTCATATCACAATACAGTTGAAATCATTACATCAATTTGATGATGTAAAATGTAAACATCAATTTTTCTGTCCCTAATTTTCACCTTGCCGCAGTAAAAATGACTTCGATGTTGAAAAGGAAATATCTTAAAGTCACAATGATTCAGTTTCCTTTCTACAAATTTCGCAAATAATATATAAGGATTCATGGTTATGTATTGTAATACTTTTTAAATACAATGATTGTTGATATAATAGATGAAAATTAAAATTGTGTTTATCTTTATTATTCATAAACCACATGAAGTACCTAAGCAGGCTCTGCATGAAGCAGCAATATGAAACTCTTGACCTACATAACTGTATTGATATCACTGTTCACTGTTATGACACGTAGTGTTGTTTATAGCTTTGATATAACTCCAATGATACTATTATTGTATCCTAATTGTGGACTGATATTATTACCAATACTTTTTTAAGAGGTGAACTTTGAAATAGTTATTTGTGCAACTAGTGAGAAACGTGGCACTTTTATAAACGAGAGAAAAATGTTGCCGCACGAGGCTTGCCGAGTGCGTGAATTTTATCGAGTTTAAAAAAGACACTTTGCTCACGAATTGCACATTATACTTTGTCTACAGTTGTTATTTTGTGACAAATAAAAAACTACTCCAGCAGTAACACAATTTATTAAAACATTAATTTAATACAATAGTGTTCAAACAAACAATCAATTACAATTCGATCTTTAAAAACCGCATTTTTCTTATTTTTCAGATTATTTTAAAATCTGAACTGTCCATATTTTAAAACTAACTACACAAAATATAGCAGTAGTGCTAAACAACACATCAACACTGGGTAGAAGTTCTCATGTGAAAACTGAGGTTATTTATGTATATTACAAATAACTTAGGTGTATTGTTGAGGAAACGGGATTGCCAACTTCAAAACTCGGCAAACGAAAAATACTCTCCGTGTACATACACTGTCAATCATCTTCATGAATAATTACTTCCTTTTACAACTTTAAAACGTTGTTTTGATGTTTATGTTATTTTACATGTAAGAATTAATCTAACATACATACGGGACATTCCCTGTATATTATAAATCATTTCAAATAAACTTAAATTACGTTTTGTTCGGTTGCCATTCGGAGTGAGCAAAGTAGTGTGCAAAGTAGTGGGCAAAGTGAAACTGTTGAGAAATCAGCTGTTTTGCAAAATAATTTAAATGTACAAAATGCCACTTTGTCAACAACTGTAGACAAAATATATTTATCAAAAGAGTTTAATGATCTTAAAAATAGTGAGTTGAATAAATTTGTCTTTATTCCCCTTTAGACTTTTACTTTTAAATGAGAGAAACAATTATTTTGTTTACTACCGAAAAAACAAAAACAGTTTTGTCCAGTCGTCTTTAAATAGATGTTCATACAAAACAATAACTGTGAAAATATGACAAATAAGTAAAAATTTCGTTTTAAATAAGTGAATGGATTTCACTGTATAGTTATTTTCTTTGTGAACTGAATGTGTAAGATATTTTTGAATCTCCGATATAATTATTTCCATTATTAAAAAACCTTATATACTTGTAAGAAACAATTCAAAATAGTTTCCTATATCCTGAAAAACTGTGTATAAACGTCAAAATATGGATTTGTTTCCCCTTCTATCATGTTGAAAACCACGAGAAATGTCATGTAGACATTTCACAAAAGACTTTGTTTTTAAATAATCGTCAATACGCAGCGGCTGCATGAAAGAAAACTCTAAGCATCATTCACTTCTAGGCAACACTTTGTCTACTAGTGCAAACAAACTATCCGCACTTGTATATAAAAATATCTATTTAAAATGAAATTATTTTAAAATAAATTATCAACTTTTGTTTTTATGTCTCCATATTTTGCCGTTTTCCTTTACAATCACACGATATAAATAAATTAAATTTTGAATTGATGTAAGACTTCATTATTTTAACTGGTGAAACTGCACAGAAATTTTCTGCTTTCAATCTTTTCACGAAATTATGTAAACATAACTTCAAAAACTAATAAATAAATGTATCAGAAACATAATTTTCTAATTAATTTACCTAGGCATTGTTTTTTTATTAGCTAAGGTAATTCTTTATGTATTTATGGCTTTTTTTTATCCTTGAATTGTGTACACCTTTTCAATTTCACAAATTTATTTTCCCGTTCCCATGGTGTAAGGGTATTTAAAATGAGAAGTAATAATGTTTGTTACAACGTTGCTTAATTATTTATAAATGACGAAAAATATACAAGAAAGAGATATTAAAGAGAACATCACACAATGTCATGTTTAAACCACACTGAAGATGTACTGAAGATGAAGTACTAGAGACTAGTATTAAATCGGAAATTAATATTAACGATGACTTTGTTTTGAGATTACTATATTAACAAAAAAAAAGAAATATACCTTTGTATTGTGTAGATTTATTGTGCATATGAAATTTAAAAAACAAGATATAATATGACTGCTGTATAAACAAGTTAAAAAGTCTTATTATATTTTGACTCCAATTAGTTAATATTCAGAGAACTCCAATTATCCTGCAAAAACCATTTTAACTATAAACACTTGGTCTGTTCTATTATTGGATCATTTTTTAAAATTAAATTTCATTATTATCTCTTTCAAAAAATGGAGTAAGTATTTACTATATTTTAAAATATATTTACGTTAGTATTATCTAAATGTAAATAATTTAGTATGTCTCTTAAGTGTAATTGATTAATTTCTTGTTTCTAAGAAATGCGTAAGAGTATTGGATCCTTCAATATATTCATTAAATGGTTCTTGTAAGCTCTATTTGGCTACTTTCTTGAGTGTGCGTACAAATATATTCACAAACAAAGAAGGAATAGTAAATAACACCACATTCACCGTGTACTTGAAAAACCACAAAACTCACACGAAAATAATAACCAATTAAATGGTTTTACTAAAAATTATGAGAAATTTATTATTGGTATCATAAAATGAAAGGTTTTGGTTAAGGACAGCTTTACTTGGCAGCTGAGTTGAAGGTTATGGCGTGGCGTTGAACACATTTTACGATATTTTATTTAAAAATTAAATAATGATCAGAGATTTTTACTATTTATTTGTTTTGTTTTTACTATATTTAGCAAACACTTTTAAATTGTGTATTTATGTACTAAGCTCTATTTATTGTTAATGACTGAATCATAGTGTAATTAACGTAAATTATAAATTATATTATAATTAACGTTTAAAAATCAAACAACATTTTTATTGAAATCAAATAAATATTGTGATTAGTCTTCATATCCTGTGAAATTGAAGGAGTAGTACAACATAGGCGAGGGCTATTGACGCCATCTGTAAAATTACAATTGTCAGAGTTATTTATTAATAACATTACGTTTGAAGAATTTAATTTAATAGAATTATTAATCTTGAATAGGATAACAGTTCATAAGATATTGTTGGAAAGAAGTTTTGACTATTGGAAAACTTATTTAGGGAGTTAAATTACTACAGTATAATGTTCGTAATTAATTTAAAAAATGAGATCACTCCATTCTTTCGGCTGTTATTCTTTTCTATTTACAATTTTTAAATTACGCTTATGGTGATTAAACATGATGTTTATGGACAAAAATACTTGTCCACATAGAAACTAAGAAACTACAAATATGAGGCTAGTAAACGATCAGCTTATATAAATTGTTTACAAGGGAGGGGAGGGAAATGGTACTTCGGTATAATATATTTATTTGGATAAATAACCACACCTTTAGTTCTTTAAAAAAAAAAAATTTTTTTAATAAAATAAAACAGACTAATAAAAATGTTTCATAATAAACTATTTCCATGTAATAATCACCTTGTGCTCTCGATTTTATGTGTCTTCTAATTACAACAACAATATTCATCCTTTGGCTATGTTGAATTTGCCAAGTGTTAATTATCTAAGGGTTTTTCTACGTGTAAAATACATGTACTTATATATTTTTTTAAATTAAATACTGTTAAATTATTGTATTGCTGTAAATTATATTAAATAAACAAAACAAAATTATTGATAGGTTTCTTTAAAAATACTACAAAGAAATAAATCTAAGTGACCCTTTTAAAAGAACAAAACATAATGTATTCGGTATTATATAAATTAGTCTATTTTTAAAACCTCAAAAGCCCCCCCATCCCCTTGTACAGATTTTTAATATGAGTCTTTACCTACATCTTATCACACAGAATTGTAGATTTTGAAAATAAAGGGATATAACACTGCACCCCTTAGTTGGAGTGGCGCGCGGAAGGGGATAATGACCGAAATGTTTTTTTCGCCTTAAAACTCAAAAATGAATGGAGTGGCGTTAGGATTCACATGACTCATTAGGCCATTCTTAGAAAATGTATAAATAAAGTATTCTTAACTCTTGTTTTGTGTGTTTTAACTTGTATCGAAATTAAAATGTAATCAATGTTTTCTATTTATATTCGGAATATAATATAATTTTGATTTAAAAGTTCGTACTGATATACAAACATAATAATTTATGTTATAATTAATTATGTTAATCGATTAATTAAATTCAAACTACATTCTTAAACTTTAAGGCTGTATATCTTTAAGTGATATACCAAAATATAATATTGCTTGTGCTCCTGGATTTTCTTTACCTGATATTACAGGTATACCTTAATATAGCAAAAACTTAGGATATTACTTATTTATGAAAAGATTATTTAATATTTTTTATTTTTTAAGTGTTTTCTCACAAAAATATAAATTGAATATTCAGTATTGTAACAGGGTAAATAAATAAAATTCTGTTGTTTCTACTTACGTTATAAGATAAAGCTCTGTTCATTCTAAAAAGGCTATGTGGAGAGAAATTAATGTTCCTACTTTCCATTTGTAGAATGAAGGCTTCAACCTGTTGTTGGTAAAAAAAAAGTTATTATTTTGAAATTAAAAAACATTATTTACAATTACCATCAACCTTTGCAGAATGCATTACATTGTGTTCGTTTCAAATATGGACGTAACGTAACGAAATAAAACAAAACAATCGGCATTTTTATTTCTTTCTCCGTCAAGTTTTTGTTAGTTGCATTATTGTCAGGAATGTTTCGAAAAATTTTAATAAGGTATGGTAAACTGAATATCTCTACAAAACTAAAACTGAAATGAAAATACGAGACGAGCTGTAAAAATAACATAACCACGATCTGTTTTGTGAGTAGGGTGAATGAATGAGTGGGGGTAAGAGCAGAGGCAAGTGCTAGAGCAAAAACATAGTCAAACAAAAAAATGAACTTTTCCTATTAAAACGACCATATGAGAAAGTATATAATAATAATACTACGTGTAGTATTAAATATAAATATCAACATATAATACTGCATTAGGTTGTAATTTAATTTTAGTATTGTTTAATAGTACAATATATCTCGGCAGTAAAAAACAAACAAAAAATCTTTTCAGTTATTTGTAAGAAAACAATAATTACAAATACAGGTAGTTTCATTTGTTTACAAATAAAATATAGCAAAATTACACAAAATTACAAAATAGTTGGTCAGTTGAGTTTATTTTGGTATAATGTATACACTTAATATTAATTTTGTCTATAAAATTGATACGTAACATTTTGACATTGTGAATCTACTCAGGTAATAAACTTTAAATACGTAAAATATGATTTGACAACGGGAATGGAATAACACGCTCAACGTATGATATTCATTTTATGTACACAAATTATGGAAAATGTCCGTATAATTATTCCATTATTATGAAAATTATGGGTCATTTTTAAATAACTTTAAATATACAATTACGTTCACTTTACAATTTATGCATCTCGGCACCGTGAATAGCAATTCAGCATATTTGTTTGTAAAAACAATTTAAACATAAGCTCAGATTTAATTAAATTCATATAATATTACATATATTTTTTTATATTTTTGATGGCTATGATAATTCTTTAAATATTATATAATTATAACATTATCTCTACTAATATGTTAAATGTTATTTTTCGTTAGAGATCAACTGTAAAGATGAACAATCAAATAATTTCTTTTAATAATTTTCTAGAATATTAGTGTTTGTGTAAATGAGTATTTAATAATAATGTAAGTTTTATATTTAATGTGTTTGTTGTATGAGCTAGACAGAGATAACGGTTTAAATTATAAGTTGTATTTTATATAAAAACTATCAATATTTCCATCACGTGTTATTTACAAGTAGGTATGTTTTATTTTAAACAAAGTCAAATTTTATTTCGTAAAATGGTACTATTTTTTCAACAACATGCGATGTACTTACAGTTAAAATTTAATTTTAATTTAATTTAATAAATTATATTATCTTAAAATTTATAACTGGAAGATGAGTACATTACTAAATCGTGTTTTTATAATGTATCATTTATATAAATTTGTGCATAAATATTTTTTTTTTTTACAAACCAGCTGTTTAGATTTCCAACTCAATTTGTTGTGGCAATTTTTCTGAAATTTGTAAAGCAGATGCTTTGTTTCTTTACTCTGTAAAAATATATATATATAATTTATTAATATAAACATTAATTACAATATAATTTAAAATATTGTCTTTAAGCGAAAAATTAATTCTAATTACATAATAAACAAATGAATCAAAAATTCCGATATTGCAGTGGAAAGCAATTTTGTGTTTTGTCAAAATTTACGAAGATTAACATTTTGAAAAGAAAAATATTCAATATATATATATCAATAGTCGTAAATAGAGGCTAATTTATTTATTTATTGCATCAAAATATGTAGAGAATAGTCCCTAATACTATTTGTCATTGTAACTTAGGGTTTACAATTGGAGTTCTCCACTAGAGTAATCTGTGTGCACAGGCTCACCTAGCCGCAGTAGACAGGGTTGAAGAGGGGCGAGTTTTCTACAAACATTTGGTTACTCATCTTTCCACCATACTTTCTCAGTTAGCCTGCGCTAAAACATTGTTTAACTGACAGTGTTCTTGTGCCATGCACGTGTTCCTGTTTTGCTTTTCGTCGTGAGGGAATATTATAATTTGTATGTTTGACATTAACTGGTACATTTTATTTGCAAATTTTCTGAAATATCGATTTTTTTTAAATCAAAATTAGAGAGGTAAGTAAATCATATCCAGAGCAAGGAAGTGGTTTGTAATTTATACAAATTTGTGAATGAGGAAGCGGACACCGAAAATGAAACTCTTAAAGGGAGACTTAAATGTGTCATTGACTTTATGGGCAGTGACACTAGTTTAAGGCAAACTCTAAAGGATCTTTAGTTTATGTAGCTGATAACTAAAAACAATACAGAGTTCTTGATACTTAAAATCCATTAATTGGTACAGAGAGCATGGTCGGCCAATATTTTTTAGACAAGTCTTGCATTATTTCTAGCCACATTACAAGTGTCGGATAGGTCAAATACTGGTGAATGTAGTCCAATTTCTCATTAAGATAAGAAAAGTCTTATACATGCTGGGGCGAAGCAGGCTTTGTTCCTGTATGAGGAAAGCAAAAGTGGCGAGAGTGGTAATAGAGACATGTTTGTAAAATAGTTACAAGATAGGTTGTTACTAAATTTGAATACACACAGTGTTGTCGTTGTAAATAACGAGTTTTATCACAATGTACAACTCTAAAAGACCCCACATATCAGTAGAAATCAATAGATGAAAGAATAGCTTACCAAAATCAATAATATTAGTTGGGCTTACACATTTAATGACAGTATGCATGTTCCAGAACTGTACAAATTTGTAATAATGTATGTTTCACCCGTATCTAATTAAAGAAATAAAAACCACAACTTTCTGAAACTTCCCCTTATCATCTTATTGAGCTGGTTTGGGCTGATATTAAAGGATATGTGGCCAGCAGAAACTGTTCTCTCAAGATGAAACGTTATAGAAAGAAAACTTGTTAACCATAAGTCTTGAGAATTGTGTAAGGAAATGGCGAAATGTAGAATGTTGAAGACGAGTACCTAGCTCAAGAATCAGCCAAAAACAATATAGTTGAATCACTTATAAATTCTAAAAACAGTGACAGGGAATCAGATGGAGGCTTATGTGCAGTTGAAGAGCTGGAATAACAGAATCTAAGGAAATGGTCAATAGAATAAGTAATAGTAAATAATTGTCCCTAAATAATAGTAAACAAGTGAGATGTTTCAATGAAAGTTTAGGTTTATAAATTCGATTAAAAATAATATTCAGTTTTTTAACTTAAAAATAACAGTAAAAATATCGATTGTGCGAAAAATGGTCACGAACGTTGAAGTGACTCACCACGATTTATGTTTTCATAGTGAGTAGTAATTGTGGCTGCGGACGGCAAATGTATTTATAACAATAGTCATAATTGAGGCTAATTAATTTATTGGATCAAACTAGGGAGAGAATAGTTCATATTGTAACGTAGGTTAATGTTTACAATTGGCGTGATCCACCATAACAATAGTCTTAGACAGAAGCTAATTATTTTAATTAATGCATCTACTAGGAAGTGAATATTATATTTTCCCTATAGCAGAAGTTAATGTTTACAATTGGCCTAGTTAGTATTGTAACAATCGTTTCTGTGGAAGACTAGAAACATACGAGGTGATATGTGTAAAGTCAACCTCCTTCACTACCAACAACCCAATAAATCAATCCCTGTTACACAATTGATCAAACACTTGACACTCTAATGGTACCATTTGAACGATGTTTTTGTATAATTACTGTCGGTTAAGTCATACATCGTGATTGTAGCACACATCCGTGTAAGCCTCGACACTTGAAAAGAAATCCTTTTTGTCGCAGTATATTTTAAAACTAATTATCCTCCTAATATATTGAATTATTCATCAAAACACGTTTCTCATCTTCCCTTGAAATTGTAGAATTTTACACAATACTTTATTAATTGAAGCCTCAAACTAAAGTAAATGCTTTGGATCCTGCGTGAACCTGCAAATAGACGAATCCACATTCATCTCTTTTTCCTTCGTCACTTGCAACTTCAGTATATAAACCATAAGTATTATTACATATCTAACATCTGAATGCATATTATTATATCACTAGACATTATACTGTACTGTCAAATAGCACATGCACGTGGTGGTATAAGCTGCTGCCTTGACATAGCGAGTATTAACATTAAAATCTGTGGCCCAAACCACACTCATACCCAATCTTCGAAATGTAGGTTTTGTAAACTGACTGTTTTATTTATAAATATGATGAAAGTAAAAACATTAAAGAATAAAAATAAATAAATATTTCGTTTTCCAAATATAGTATTTTAATTTCATAAATGATTAATGAAAGCTACTAAGTTTATCACATAATAAGATATTATTAAAGACAAATTAGTCTATTGTTTATAAGTATATTATATATATATATATATATATATCTTAATTAAACAGTAAATATAATTTAAATAAACATGGTATATAAAATCAAAACTGCGTGCATAAAATTGCTATTCTATTTCTTTAAATATTAAATAAGTTTCACCTATTATTGCTGATAATGTAAGGTTTTATTCCTATTCTAGATTTCAAGTGAAATAAATATTATTTACAGAGATAAGTATACTATTTTCTGAAATACCTGTTAGTTATTTAGTCTTTAAAAACTAATGTAATATATGTTAGATTTAATGTATAAATTTGTAATATTAATGTAATTAATTTCAGTTTCTTCACAAATATATAAAATAAAATTTTTAGATTTTCATTACCTGAAATTCGACGTCTTCCAATATTTTCCCCAGTACAAATAATTCAATGAGCCACTTCAGTATTTCCAGAAATGCTACAATTTGTTGCCCAGTTCCAAAAGGTTTTGTCCCTTGAAAATTGTAGGAAATATGAAAAAGACTTACGGCTCTTAGAATGACAAATATACATCTTGCTAAGATTTCTGAACTAAAGTATTTCGAAGTTTGTAAAACAAGTTCGCCTGTTTCCCAATGAAGTTCTAAAAAATACTTCAGTTGTTTGTACACTAGGTTTTCGCAGCTTTTAAAACCAAGGAGATCTTGTATTTGTGTGTTGACAAACTTATATGATAAGGAAGCAGTTATATTAATTGATGCAATGAGACTTGATATGGACAGAGAAGCGGAATTCAAAACAAACCCTGGTAAGAGGAGTAATAATAAAACACGAGTGTCAGGTTGAAGAATGTAGATCGATGTAGTGAGCGACAGGTTGAATAAAAATAGAATAACACCAAAGTAACGTAACGTTGGGACTGATTTGGGGGGTTTTATGATTTGAAATATTTGTATCGCTTTATTTAAACATTTAAATGTTACATGAAATCGGCAAAAGAAGCAGTTGAAAACAATTATGAAAGTATGAGCCAAATAATTACCCTCTATAGAAATTAATTGAATCCTGGCTCTTAGAGTTAAAATATCATCGAAACTTATAAACAATATATTAAATAATTTTACACATATCGCACTAAACAGTAATGCAGTCCACAAGAAAGCGGGCTTGGAGAATTTGATCAAAGTGTCTGAAAAATAAAATAATTTTAATTTATAGCAATTAATTTTATCAAATACAACATCACAGTGAACATTAAGTAGATTCACCTGTAAATGAAAAATGCAATGAAATATAAATTAAGTGTGTAGTATTTAATATTAATAATACTTAAAATAATTTTTAATATTAATTTTGATTTTTAGTCACTCATGTTAATTATTTTATTTTAATATGGCATATTAGATTTTTAATTTTCAAACATTCTAAATTCTTAATTAAAATTGTTTTTACATTAAGACTAAATTGAGAATCCCTATTATAAAGTATGGACTTATTGCACTTTCACGTTATTTATTAAACTTGTATTTTTTTAATGCACGTTTTAGTAAAATATGTTAATTACAGTTTTAATAAAATGAGCACTGCATGGTGTTTTATTTATTAAAATATTTATATGATCTACATAATAATGTTAATATTATACTGAAAAGTTATTCGTAATCAAATCTTGCTAAATAGGATATAAGTATACCAGTAAATTATATTTAATTATAACATACGTTGAACGTTGTTAGTGTCGGTTTTCGAAAACAAATTTGCAGGTAAGAGTCCACTTAATTTTGAATGATAAACTGCAGGAGAGAACATAGACAGAGTACTCGAAGACATTGTGTTGCAAAGTAATAATGATGAGTTTGTTTTTAAACAATCAATAACAATGTTTGCCAATGCTTATGTCAGTTCTATTCCTTCCATTATATTAATACTTTATGATATTGAGTATTATAAGATAATTTAACAAATTTCAACTTATAAACTAAAGTGTTCTGAATTATTTAGTATTGCTACTTTATATACATAACAATTTCATATTTGACCATTTTCTATAAAATATGTCCATGATATAAACAAATTATTTTTAGTCTAAGTACTTTCAGATTATTTGGCCATTTGTCATTATGATTTATGAAATAAATACAAGACTCTCAAGAGTATGGATTTGAACAGATAAAATTTAAATAAAACTGACAACATATAAAATAAAAATATTTTTATTTTATACATTTATGTGATACACTGAAAATAGTGAAACCTGGTTCTACGTTTAAAAACTATTTCTTGCACATATATTTAATCACGTATTTTTTGATAATACTTCTAAGTAAGATAGTAAATGAAAAAGATAGAAATTTAAATACTTTGATTTTAAACTTAGATACCACATTTTTGAGTAAATTGTATTCTTCCAAAATAAATATAAAATATTTAACCCTTTGTTCATTCGACGTTTTGTTTCTTCGCCCAGAATTAAAATACAGTCTTGTCTTTTCCTACCTTAGAATTGCAAGTCCCAAAGGAATCGTTCATTTAAGTGCAATCAACTCATTTACATTTTAAAATTGAAGAGCTAGGAGCAAGAAATATGGTAACCCACACAACCCTAATTGTTGGGGAAATGTGTTTTCTTTTCTCTCTGTCTAAAAATAAATATTAAATTGCCAGTTTTGTAATTATGTCAATACAGCGTTACTAAGCAACAGTGTTAAATCAGATTTTATTTTTTGTGGTTTTTGTATGAGTTACAATGCTATGTTTATAAGCTTTCCATGTGTAAATATTTGTATGTGGCTTTCTATTGAAAATAAACGTTGGACTTTCCGGGGTTAAAATGTTGTTTCTGTGTTAAAAGTAAAACATTAATTTTTTTGTTTACAACATGAGAGCTAACTTACACAATCTTAGAGGAAGTTCTATTTACAAAAACAAACACTCAGAACAAAAAAAAACATAAATGTTACAAAACATTATTTTTTCCTGAAGTTGTTTCATCATTTTCTACCTACTCTAGTGGATCTTCGTCTAGTTCACCTTGTGTTATATGTCCTTGATTACGTTTTCCATAGAAGTTCACCCAGAAGACATTCAGTATATATTCCTTGAAGGATGTTATATCCTGTATTTTGACCTATACATTTTTCTTGCTGTGGCATGTTTCTGAGAGAACAAACATTATATTATAGGTCCAGGTTCTCGTCGGGGGCACAAAATTATTTCATTTTGATTGCATTGTAACGGTATCTAACTGTCAGTTTCATTGGGTCTCCAGATGATAATGACAACCTCATAGCTTTTGGAAAATCTACTGATTGATTCTCGTCGTTTTTAGTCCTGGAGGCAAACATCATTTTTTAAACTGAAAATCCCACACAATATTTCATTTATATGTGGGCAAGTGTGAATTTGTTATTGTGACAAGAATTTTCTATATTACCTACCCAGTGTTCAGGAGTATACACATCCTGCAAAGGTCTGTAAGTAACTGTCTACAAGTCCAAAATCCTTTGGTCACTTGGAAGCAAAGTACGTCCTGGTATTATGAAATTATGCGTTAGTGATTTGAAACAGCCCCTTGCAACCAAACATAACCACAGCGATACTATGAACCGATTTGTATCTTGTCCCATGATTGTTTGTAATGAAAATCAGTTTCTCACACGTTACATAGTTTTGTTCAATGTGTTTTTAAGATTTGTTCCAGAAATAAAAGACATTTTTCAGTTATACAGTCCTGTCTACTTATATTGCATCCCTATATTTTCGTTAGTAAAATGTAAGACTCTTGCTTAATTTAGGAAGGGTTAAAGCTTCCTATAAATTAAATCCATAAACATACAAACCATCATATTCTTTTGTCCGTTTCATGAAAAATTTGATCAGTTCTAAAACAATCTCTGCTTCATGTGGTGAAGTTCTTATTCTTTTAAGAAATTTTGAAGCTGGATTCAATCATTACTCTTTCTGGATTGTTTTATTTTTAAATATACAATATCGCTGCTTTTACAAGAATCAGTTTTAGGATGTTTGAACCCAATATTCAGTTTACTTAGTATTTTCCTGTACTCGTCTGAGTATACGGGCTTTATATTTTCTTTTTGCAAAACTTTTCATAAGTAATATTGATATATGTTTGAAAATGAGTATTTGTAGCCAAGTAAAAGTTATTTAATTTAAGATTCCTACTGTCTTATGAAATGTTTGTAACTATTAAATGTTAACCAAAAGTATTCTACCTTTAAGCAGTTCCTGATATTTTCGATATTAATTGTTAATCTAAAGAATTCTAGCTATAAACAGTTCCTGATATTTATGATATTAAATATTACCAAAGTGTATTCTATCTATAAACAGTTCCTTATATTTACGATATTCAATGTAACCTAACCGTATTCAACCTTTAGGCAGTTCCTGATATTTAAGATATTAATTGTTAACCAAAAGTATTCTAGTTATAAACGGTACCTAATATTTACTATATTAAATGTTACCAAAGTATATTCCAGCTTTGAACAGTTCCTGATATTTACGATATTATTCATACAGAATGCAGGCTTATTGATTTTCTAACACTGTACACTAAACACGATTTCAGTAATAACAAACAGAGGCTGCCACTACTTTACATGGTAACAGTGAAGACAATCATCTTGTAACTACGTTTTGTCTTTGTAATCATTGTTTCTGTATTGTTTGTTCTTGTATTCAAATTTCTCCTTTACATCAACTTACTTGTCTCTACGAATTCGATTTGAATATATAAACACATCATTGGAATAATATAATAATAAATCAACAGTATAAATAATTAACATTTAACTAAATTTTCCCATATAATAGCTCTGACACGTTCACAGCTGTCAATTTAATTCTTATAAAGAGCTGAAACTATTAAATTTTGTTATAGTTATTTTAAGTTTTTTAAAAATATAACTAGAAGGTTTCACCTTTGTTGAGTTTAGATACATCCAGCATAACCTTTTAAAATTAGATCCCGGCGTCTGGAAGAGTCTGTATGTTAAATATGTTTAGACATGGATGTTAACCACCAGACATCCTATGTATCCTTAAAATGCAATATTTTTATTTAATAATGTATTTTTATCGTAGTTTAAAAATTAATTTAGAAGTGTTCGTTTTGTGAAAATGTAAAAGTTAATAATTAGTTCACTTCCATTATATTAATAAAATAAGTAAAAACCGGCGCAAAACAATTCCACAAACATTCTCACAAATTAAAACCCAGAAAAACATAGTCTTAAAAAAATTCAGTTCGGTAATTGTAAAAAACGAACCATGAAGAATGTTTTTATTAAATATTTATCTATCTATAGACTAAAAACTTACTTCCCCTATGTCATAAACTTGAAGTTTAATTTTTCACTTGAGTTTGGAGCACTAAATTATATATTTTATTACTAATATTTAAACGAGGTTGAGATTTTTTTTTTTAATATTGCGTCCATTATAATAATCCTGTTTGGTTTTGGGTTTTATCCAATAACTCATGAAACTGAATTAATGGAGAGATGACAACCAAAATGTTGTGTATGGTTCCCTTAGACACACTTGAGCAAAATGAGATAAAAACCGATACAGTCAATTTTTATAACAACATAGTTTTGTGTACCGAGGAGAGGAATAATACACCCATATGCCCCGTTGACAGCTAAACAACCGAGAGACAGACATTATTCCTAAAACTGCTTTTTTGGACTCAGAAGACCTTTACAAGGGTCCCTTATTAGAACTTTCTATCCGTCATATAACTTTCTCTATAATAACTTAGTTCCCATACAGAATATGCCCTACCCTATGGACTAATCACTATGTTTTACAACTACAATACATAAAGACATATTGCACTGATATATTTAAAGTAAAAACAAATTTCTACCACTACAAAACATCGCAACAAGCTATAGTTATACATAAGAACCACACCACCATTGTTTGGGTTGTGTATTAAAAGACGAAATTCCGTTAAAATAGCTTAGACCTTTAAAGTAAATTCCAATATATTTTATTTCTGAAATGTTGTTAATACATATATATGTTAACTTCTTTCATTAGATTTATTTAACTCTATTTCAGCGTTATATGAATTTGAAGTTATTAAATCTAAAATGGGAAAATTGTACAGAAACATACAAGACGGACGTTGTTTTGACTGTATGGTATATCACCCCCAGAAGTCTAACCCTGTCAGGGAGGGACACTTCATCAATTGATCAAGTTCTAAAGGGACATACTCCAATCAATTATCAGATTCATATCCCTCTAGCGTTGAGACGTATTGCTACATTTACAATCAAATATGAATATTTAAGAACAAGTTTTTTAAGTTTTCATGCACAAGAATAACTATAACATTACTAAATAAAGTAAATCCATGACATTGGTTCTCCGGAAAAGTTTTAGAAATACTTGATATATTTCAACGTAAATTTGATAACTATTTAGAGTTTGTAATATACAACTCTCCAAACTATATTATTTTTATGGGTAAATCTTAATTTGGTGTAAAATAATTACTAATATTGCACAATCATTAAACATTATTTTATAATATTACACAGTACTATAATTTACTATTATTATTATTAATGACTAATAAGAAACATGATTGTTCCTCCTTACTCAACTACTATGCATTCAGCTATAACCCTTTAAATATAAAGTATAAGGACGACGGAATAGGTAATAAACCACAACATATTGAGTGAAAAATTAAGAAGGCTAGATGATGGAACCTATAACAGAGTAAAGCAGAATCGAAGTAGGAAGTTCATTTTCTCATTTTCTATTCTATTAACCTGCATTCAAGAAGTCTGGTTACCAACTTCACTCTCTAATCACATCAGCACGCCTAGTCAGCATTTACCCAATTTCCCTCTTTGTTTAGCTAACTCACACCTCCAAGTCTACTTGCGTTTTAAAACTATAACTTATTTCTTGCTTATTTTTGATTCTAAAAAATCTAACATGCAACTTATTTTTAACAGAGTCAAAGAGAGGATGTGAGAATGACATATTATGATGTATGTCGTCTGTGCAGTGTTCTATTGCCAAATTATAGAAAGGATTTAGAAATATGTGGGCATATTTTCACTGTATCTCTGGGTGTAGTTGAATTTTTCTATAACGTACAACTTTTTTATCGCAACTGCCGTAAAACAAAAATATTAAATTTTCATTTTTTAAATAGGCTCTGACGAATTTCATCAAATTTGTCTCAACTGTAGCCTCTACACACCAACTGTAGCCTCTACACACCAAATCACAATGTGTCGGTGGTCATCTCATTAAAAATGACAGTGGTTTATAAAAAACGACAAAACAAAAACTTTGCCCTTTGTAAAATAAACCTGATCTCTCCTTATGAAGATTAATTTTTATCAAATATATGAAGATCAATTATATATATATATATATATATATATTGTTTTAGGTAGTCTGTTTTATTATAGATGCTCACATAAAAATATAACAAAATCTCGTGATGTAGATGCTACATTCATTTAGTTGATAGATTTTTGAAAATAAAATTTGGAAAATGGATTTTTTAAACATCAAACAACAAAATATTTTACAATGAATATTTTAGAGCTAAACGGAATTAAACTTATAATAATTTTAAAACTATTATTGTTAGACAAAAATATTGATATGCTCTACAAAATGATAAATTATGATCATTCGTTCATTATGATTTATTTGTTCATAAATTCAAACATTTACATTGAACTAAACAACAACAATGAATGCTTCGATACACTATTAAAGTCAGAGTATCACTTTAAAAATTAATGGGAAATGGAATATTGTATTAAATAAATGCTGCGTAAAAATTAGAAAAACTCCAATACAAAATGTTTGTTCATTTTTGTATTGAATAAAATGAATTTAAGTAACGTGTAAAATGTATTGCAGTTTAATTAGCCTCTTACATTTGCATGTTGGATAATTAAACAAGAGTCCCTCAGGCCACAACAAAGTCACTACTAATTTTCTGCCTCTCTAAACATTGTACAAATGGTAGAAACAAGATGTTTGTTGTAAACCGGACGACTGGGTTGTAATTAATTGTACTTTTAATCTAAATTTTAGTATTTGTGTATTGTATGGAAAGTGATTCATCACATATTATATTTTGTTTTGTATTTTAGATAACAACTAGATATAATTTTAATCATATAGGCCTAACTGGTTATTGATGAAGGATTAGAATATGTTTTACAATTTGTTTTTAGATGGAAATTTAACTTTTCTAATACAGAAAATTATTTAATCAGTTAAAATTATGTTGATTTTCGTTGATTATCCATTTCGACGTCCCACACGTGTACATATATGTGTACAATATATATATATATATATATATATATATATATATATATATATATATATATATATATATATAATATATATATATATATATATATATATATATATATATATATATATATATATATATATATATATATATATATATATATATATATATATATATATATATATATTGTACACATATATATATATATATATATATATATATATATATATATATATATATATATATATATATATATATATATATATATATATATATATATATATATATATATATATATATATATATATATATATATATATATATATATATATATATATATATATATATATATATATATATATATATATATATATATATATATATATATATATATATATATATATATATATATATATATATATTATCACCTGTGATGGGGTTTTTTTATAAAATTTTGTATTTGGCCCTATATTCTCCATATATCTTGAAGACTTTTTTGAATAGTTCATAATTTGGAGGTAATAAATCAAAATAGGCGATGATAGCTTAGGTTTTTTGCGCTTAAACAAAAAGTAAGAAAGATTTACTTTATGCTCTATGTTAAGCCTGCTACAAAAA
>OY740770.1:129747161-129965153 GCA_963513935.1 Aphrophora alni | reverse complement strand
TGTTTTGATACATAAAAACAGTGTTTCAAACAATTTTATTTACTAACATTTAGTTCGATAGAAGCACTAAAAAATATACTACGTATTATTTGTGAGTGTAATTTATGATTCATAAACAAACCAAATTAAAATTATATGGTCAAAATGTGTAACGAAAGAAAAATTATAAAAAATGAGATTTAATTAGGTTGAGTGATTGTAAATGAAATTAGTTAATATTCGCATGGATAAACCGTTATTGCTTGACTTTGCTATTTTGCTAACAGCCCACCACAAAAACTAACCCTTAACCCATATTTATTCTATACAAGATGAATTCTATGCCCGGCTGCTTAAAACATGACTGAGATAAAGTAAATTAATTCATTAAAGTTGTTGTAACCTTCGGAAATATAACCCCGTATAAATTATATCATTATACTCAATAAATAGTCCGAAAACATTGCTCAAATATTCTCATTATCTAATAGTATTTAATCGTCAACAACAATGGTTATTTCCTAGTTTTCGATTAAAAACTAAAAATGAACAATGACGTCTGAAATAAGGGCTTATACTTGCTTCGCGAACTACGAACTCAGCGTAAATCGTGTTTTTAATGACTGCGTGACGTTACCACGGTTTATTTAGTTTTTCGCCAATTGTTCCTAATTAATGAAACACAACACACAATATTTGTACTAATTATTGTGTTTGTGTTTCATTTAACATGAGTTTTATCAACATTCTTGGGCCATTATAAATCGTATAATTATTTCTGAACCTTAATATATTTATTCACGAGATTTGGGTAATGGATATTCACATATCTCTAAAATTTGAACGAAATCGGAATAGTCAATTTTGAGAAATTACGTATTGTATAGACTGATGGACGATATTTAAATTTTTTACCGATAACTCGCAAACCAATATATATTATTTTTCAGATATGGCGACCAATAGGTTTGTTTGAATCCTAAGTTAACAAAATGTGACGAAAACCGTACCCGCTGATTAAAAAAAAAAAAAACAACTAATATTGTGTTTTTTTATTATGAAGTTTATAAAATTAAACATTGTATCGAGGTGTTAAAATAAGCTCATATAAATTTTATTAGAATCGGTCCAATTGTTTGGGCAGTAGAGCACAGACAGACATCATTTTAAAGAAACACTCTATTCAACTCAGAGGACATATCCGCACAAGACGCGACATCGATTTTTTGTTCAATCACGTGACTTTATACTACGTAGGGTTTTGTAATAAAATGCATCTATATGTTCGTTTATTTAAAAAAAAAAATAGAAAAATAAAAACCTGTTTTTTGTATTTTATGTGCATTTTTTAATTAAATAAAGAGAAACCAAGAAAATTTGGTGAATTTGTAAAAATCTTTTTACATGAGCATACGGGGTTGTTTTATTTATTTATTTAATTTTTTTCAGGAAGAATAATTTTATTCAACCCTTATCATATCTAAAAGACAATTTATAAAAATTAAATTAAACCCAACATATAGTTTTGTTGGTTGGTACACGTGTAACAATTGGTCGGATACTATTTCATAAAGTAAACCACCTTAGGTATGGACGTAGCAATCCCTTCTCAATTTCCAGTAGCGAGATGCACTGGGTGGAGTAGAAGATTGTTATCTTAATTGACTGCTCTCTCTTTCTTTCTCCTCCCTCTTGTTCCCGACTTCACATTCCACCTAATGTATTTTATTATGCTTCACCAACACTTACTAATCTTCGCCCTTTGTATGGCTGTACTTTTCAGATTTTCTAATTTACATTAATTGAAAGCTTTTCACTTTGAGCATCAAGGTTCAATGATAGCATTCACACTTTGTAAACGGGCAAATAAAAACAGCAACCCTAACCGATTTTTTAAAGATCTCGATGTTTCTTTTTCTGTTTTAGAACTAAACTAAGAAATAAGATGAAATTTAAAGGAACTTCTTGTTTTGAATAAAGTTATGTTAGGATTGAGCAATGAACTTTCTTTTTGTATAACTAATTGCAGGAATAAAATTGAAATAACTAATTGACCCTTCCTAGACTGTGCTTAATTAAATTTTTAACCTGATATAACAAAGAGGAAATTTAAAGCGCATTAACTCTTTGAGTTTATCAAAGAATAACCAAGAATAAATAATATCTATTGTAAAATCCTTAAACGGCGTAAAAATAAGAAATTTTAAATTTAGCTGCCTTATTTGAAAATAGTGCCTTAATTTCCATTTTAATAATATATAATAATAGTTTGGAAAGATATAACAGTCATTTGCTTTTCTACAGCTTACTAAAATTACATTTGATATAAAAATTTTAAAATGTTGGCACTGAAGAAGATACCTCCTTTATCACAAATAATTGATTGAGTCTCCTTACTTGTTTCTAATACTCTCAATCCTTCCTCTCCTAATAAGTTAAAAGTAAAGCGCTAGGTTTTATTGGAGATAAATATAGTTTGTTGTACAATATCGATAGTTTCTTAATCTTTAAGAAATCTAGGTCAGACGGTTAGAATAATTTTATAAAAATATATACTTTCGAATATCATCTACAGGAATTTCTTTTATTATGATCACGAAGGGGGAAAAATGAAAACCATAAATGTAAACTGAATCACAATGTGTTTTTATCATTATTTAATCGCCTTCCATTTTGAAACTAAAAAAAAAAAAAATAACAGTTCATTAATGAAGATGCATTAAAATTGATTTTCTTACACATTTTAAAAGTACGTAAAATATCTTTAGAATGTCAAAATACATTTCTTGAGAAATAAATTTGTGAACTGTACAGTATTTGTTGTTTATTTCATTTTCTCAAAACTGTCATTGAAATTTGAAGACGTAATAAAATTGATTTTCTTACAAATTTTGAAAGTACGTTAAATTTTTTTCAGAACGTCAAGAAACATCTCTTAAAAAAATAAATTGGTGAACTTGAATTTATTGATTATTTCATTTTCTCAAATCAGTCATTTAAATTTGTTAAAATACATTCTAATATTATATTGTATATTTTAATTACTATTTTAAAACCTGTCATTGAAATTCACTCCTTAAGTAGTTATTGAACAGAATTATTAACAGAGTTACAGACGACATAAAAATAAAAACGTAAGTTATTTTTTGTGTCCTGAAACTTTAAAATTAAATAAAGAGTAGCTTAAAACTGTGTTTCACTGCATAAGTCGTCATTGTATATGTCAGTTATGAATCCTGTTTTTCATAATTTACTTATCTACTTCTATTTATATACGACAATTTAAGTTTAAAATATTTTTTTAAACCATATTACAGCTTAAAAGTTAATAATATAGAATCTTAAGTGTAAACACAGTTGATACTTTGTGAAATTTCACACTAAGACAACAATAACTTAAAACGAAATTTTACATAAAGCCAACCTCATTTGTTACATCGTTCGCCGTTAGGCATCTTCAGATAACTAAAAGCAAAATTATAAGTAATATTTGTTAATTTTGTTCTTAGTTGTCTTGAGATGCCCAACAGCGAAACAGCTGTCACAAAGTTTATTTTATATGAAATTTGGTTGTACGTTATTACTGTATTTTCAAAATAGTTTAAATTGTTATATTGAAAATCAGGTTTCATCATTGATATGAAAATCTAAATTTTATAGAGTATTGTGTCTTATAAATTAAACGTAACTGGCAGTGTTTAACAAAAGTAAAACTTCACAAGTTTTTGTGAATAGTTATAGATAAGAGAGAAAATATAACTTATTGTGTCACATGATCATGTTACCAAATTTACTTGAATTCCACATGTTGTTGTGTGTATATGTGAAAATAAAAGACAGATTTAAAAAAAAACTGATTTCACCACCAAATTCAACGTTATAAAACCATGTTTTAAACATATGTTGCGTGATCATGTTAACTAGTTGACTTATATCCAAGATGGCAACCAATTTATAAACATCAAAAATCGTCAGAGAAGCAATATGTAACAATTTCATTTGATCCTAATTTCATTAGATGGAAATTTTGTAGTTTTTAATTATGAGGGTATTCCATTCAAAGCTATCCCTAAGAGGGTGAAGTTTACTGCTTCCTTGAGAGATCTATTGTGCCTCCTACTTTCTACTGAAAATTTTCCGTGTGTCAACAGCGTCTTATAAAGTATAGGATATGAAGAGCGTTAATGTAGGTTATTCCCTCTATATCAATAAGGTACCACCCCATACTTCTAGTATTTTTGTTCATCACTACACTACATTCAATTAATAGATGGTGTTGGTTTTCTATTCATTCTTTGGAGAATTTGCAGGTCCCATGATTTTCTACTCAGGTTCTTCTAAGATGTTCTCTGATTCTACAACGCACCCATAGTAAACCTGTCAAAGTTTTTAACTTCTTTTTACACAGCCTGGTGCAAGCTTGTCATCTTCTACTATATTTTCCTAGAGCTTCTTTGGCCTGTTTTAACCTAGATATTCTTTCCCTATGGCTTCCCTCTACAGATCTTCTTTTTGTGTGGTACCTCCTTGAAATTATAATCTCAAAAGCCACAAAATTATTCTGATCTTATGTGATAGTACTGGCCTCTATCATTTCAAGTTTGTCTGCACATTCATTTTCATCTAATTCTAAATGTTCTGGGACTAAGAGGAATTGTTTTTTTACCCTTAGTTCTACGAGGTTTTCTAGGCTATCCCATACCCTGAGGACTGGATATCTGAGCGCTTTGATGGCTGCTTGTCAGTCTGAAACGATAGTTATGCCCTAATTGTTGATCTTTATATCGATGTTGAACTGCAAGTATCTTTCTATATTCTATGAATTTCCGTTTAAAATATTTAGTTATAAAATATGCTTCGTGTATGTGTCATAAAATTTTATTTCTCTTATATATTATTTAGTATATTTCATTACAGTTTACTATCCTGAGACCATATTTATGGTACAGAATTAGTCAAATCAATTATATTTGTAAAATATATCAATTTAAAATATAACATCTAAAATAAAATATGAGATACACACACTACAAATAGGTTATAAATCATATTATACCAACAACATTATAGATATTAAAACATAGCTTAAAACACATTTAAAAAAACAATATTTCACTGTACAATAAAAAATAATAATAAAACAAATACTAACTTTAACTAAAAATGTAATCAGGTAGTATGAGATACGTAACGACTATACAATAAATCATTATAGAAAGATCCAGGCAATATAAATTGTGAAAGATAGAAGTTGTGCTTAAAAGTAGGACAATTGTGTAAAAGAGGAAGCTCATTACACACCTACAGTACTTGTGAACGAAATTTGATAAACGAATTTAACATGTGGTGTTTAGTACGACAGCTACAAGGTTGCCTGGTGCCATAATTGTAACTATTCCTATTCTGGATTTTATCACACTTAAATTTGAAATATAGTAATACTTCCATTATTTACAATGGAATATGAGAACTTCCTGAAATAAATTTTATAACTATAAGTTAGTTTTGTACCGATATAATTCTATTAGTTGTCTCTGACAGGACAAATACTCATTTCATATTCTGAACTGTTGAGTTTCCTAATCAAACATATATTTACGTTATTAACCTTCGTAAATATTTAAAAGTCTGCCGTTAATAACTGCGTTGTAGTCTCTTATCATGACAGACGACCACCCGCTAACGAAACTATTGGTATGAACTTAATCATCAACAATCCATCATTACTTAGTAGCTGTACATTTACAATTTAGGCCGACACCTGTAAGAACAATGGATAACTTGAGAGATAATTTATACTTCCAACTGGGCGGACAAATTGATTGTGTTTTAACATGCCTTGTTAGTGTTAATTTAGTTCGTTAATATACTCTTTGTTTTGTTTTTAGAGTTGAGTTTCATCAACTGTTCTCTTGTAATGTTAATGTTTTGACGTTGTTTAATAAGAGCTAATCTTAAGGTCAATTCACATATGTATTGAGTGGGTGACGGAGTTTGAGTTTGTTGCTTAGGTTTTTAACTTTCCCCCTCAAAACATAAAGTGAACAATTAATTTAATTAATATTTAAACATTTTTATTTACAGAATTAAATAATAGAACATAGATTGATAATGAGACAACGTTATCTTCTGAACACTTGTTCTTCTCTTTTTGGTGAGGAAATATTTGCGATAGTTTTGAAAGTGGAAAAAACGTAACAATAGGCCTAACATGACAATACGAGATGTTTCTATTTAAATAACGAGACATATACAATACATCACAATTTTAATGATGGTCCCTATTATTCGTTCAATACAGTCTTCATTCACAATCGTATTTTTCACAAGTTGTAGGTGCAGAACCAATCAGTTTGACAGCTGTTTCAACTTCTGCCTTAGTGCAACAATTGACTAAAAATGTGATCCTTTAATCGCTGATTCGATTTAGAGAAAAGAAAAATCCAAGGCTCTAAATCTATCCAATATGGAGGTCCATTGTTCTAATAAAGAATAAAATCATATTTACAGTTCTTGTAGTTTTTTCTGACCCTTTCTCTCAGCTCTGTAAAAATTAGGTTATAATATTTGTGTTGCTTTCTGGAAACCGTTCTTCCCAATTTACGCCTTTGACATAAAAAAACAACAATAATCATTGCTTTAATTTGAACTTGTTTTGACAAACTGTTTTGATTTTTGAAGGTGGCTGTGTTTCTAGTGAATACTATCGTTTCAGGATCACTCTGAAAATCCAGTTTTGGTCACAATTGATCAGCATAAAAGGTCAAATTTATTTGCCGCTGTTTTCTTTTTCCTGTGGTGTGTGAACCCTAGGGTAAAACATTTTTTATATTAATATCCTCACACAAAACGTTTCACGCAGTGGCTGTCAATTTTCACAGCTTCAACTATCTTTTGGACATTCAATTGACGTTATTTTCCACTTGCTAATATTGTCTACACTTTCTTCAGTTCTTGAAATGGAAGGCTTGGGTTTTTTGCCTTAAATTTACTGAAATTTCAAGTTCATATTTTGCTCTAGTTTTAAACACAGTATTCCAACAAACAACATAAAACGCAAGTGCACTAAACGATGACCCACATTAAACTGAATGCCGATAGTTTAAATATTTGTGATACAAGTTGAGGGTCACAGTAAGTTCTCAGTACATTTTCCAGGAGGTAGAATCACAATCGGTTTTTAATAGAAACACTTCATGTTTATTATAATAATAATTTCTCTTGGATCTTATTGAATAATTTTACATAAAATCTGTTTTACGGTTATTGCGTTGAATCAATTGTATTTAATTTATACTTGTTAGAGTTTGTTTGAGAAAGTTTCATGGTTCTGTTTTCTAGTTGAGAAAAAACAACAATAGCTCTACTTGTAACAACAGGTATGGTATAAATTATGATAATAATCTTTAGTGTATCTAGTTGGTTAACTTAACCTCAAATTGATTTGATGAATCAGCTGTTATTAAAATTCAAAAATTGGTTGTTATAGTAACGAATGCGAAAACAAGTATATTTAGTTCTTAGTAATGATAGTCAAGGTTTGAATATACAATAACTAAGAAACTTGTCTGTCTTGTATGTGCAATCATTTCTAGTTTATTAATTTCCATCAACACCAAAAACAATTAATTAATTAATATTTTTTATCTATCGTGACGTTTTTCATTGATTCAGTGTTATTATGACTGCGAACAAAGTTTATCAGCCGGGTTAAGAAAGTTTCCTACTGACAACGGTTTGAGAGACGGACCATGCAGTGTAGTCGTGTATAAAGTGCTTGTTAGTAAGTTTGAAACCACCGGGTCAGATAATAACCTTTTGTTATGTTATTGGTGGTTAACCTAACTTTAAACTTGTAATGGTCATTCTAATGTGGTTATTAGGATAGTAAAATTATTGCTATGGAGTCAACTGTTCACTTGGGCACTAAAATACTTTCTTTTTTTTAATGTAAATCGTATTCAATTATAATTGAGATTTTAAAAGGTCATAATAATAGTAAAACAGTGTAAACGCTCAGCTTTTATGCTGAGTTTGCAAGATGCCGAGTAATTACCTAATTTTTCGAAGGGTGGTTTCTATTTTAATCTTGATTAAAAAAAACACATTTTCCTTTATATCACGAAGGTAATTATAGCTCTTAAATTTTATAAGGGTTCAAATGGTTAGTTCATATTGCATTATTCAGATATAGTAAAAATTATAATCATTTACGTATATACAATTCACAGTGCTTATTGAAGATTGCATCAAAAACCGATTTAAGTTTTGTCTTTTTTTAAACAATTTTAATTAATAAATATTTACAATATTCTCATTTCAGTTAGTGAAGTGGTTGACTTGAAGAAACAAACTAGTCTATCTCACTGGCTATATAATGTGAACTCAAGCTGAGTATAAGTTAATATTGTGTAACAGGAATTGTCAATTTCCAAAATTGCTTTCCCCCAGTAAACATTGCCGAGGGTTTCCTCTCGCGAGGCCACACATTCCTGACAGTATATATCAGTAAACAATGAGGCTAAAGATCGGCAATTCTTTACGTAAATGTTTAATTTTCTTATCTTCAATTAGTTTGTAATGTTGTTTCATTTGTTAGGGGATTATAAGAATTATATCGAGAGACATGAATTAAAGCTGTTTATCAATAGAAAACTATGATCATATTTACATATTTTAGCCGTAATTTACAATGTATCAGAAAATTTCATTATTGTTTTCATATATATATAATGTGTTCCGCCATCTTTTTTTGTTTTGAAGGCGAAAAATAGCGGATATAATCTTTCTAAAATAAGAGCATAAAATAGAGACCCCTTAGGACTCGAATACATTAATAGTGTTAAAGTCGGAAGAGATCAAGACTGAAATGATTGGAAAGAGAGTTTAAACCATTAGATGAAGAAAAGTGTAGATTCAGATTGGTTACCTTGGGATTGTAAACCCAGACTCAATATAA
This sequence comes from Aphrophora alni, assembly GCA_963513935.1. Classification (NCBI taxonomy): domain Eukaryota; kingdom Metazoa; phylum Arthropoda; class Insecta; order Hemiptera; family Aphrophoridae; genus Aphrophora; species Aphrophora alni. Next base: position 129,956,215 of record OY740770.1, on the reverse strand, counting down.
GAAGTGAGCCCCTAAGTGATTGCTATGACAGTTACGTCCAGTGAAGTACATGGGTGAATGTAGATTTTCACGGTTCTTTATTTATTACTTGTCATTTAAAACTTCTGGAAATCCGCTGAATGAGGTCCTGGAAGCTTCAAAACACTGAAACGTTTCGTTGTAAGAGGACACATTTGATACAGATCCATCATGAAGACAAACTATTTAGAAAATTGTGATAAATTTCAGGCAAAATGTTCTGTAAAAACGTGAAATAGATGTGGTCTACCAGTTACTGTAACGACTGAGGATTGCAATGTTGGTAGTTGTAACTTTAGTGAAAACTTGTAAAAGTTTGAAGTAAAATCATCTTTAGAAGGTCAAAGTTTAAACTTGTAAAAGTCTCAAGTAAAATCATCTTTAGAAGGTCTAAGTTTAAACTTGTAAAAGTCTCAAGTAAAATCATCTTTAGAAGGTCTAAGTTTAAACTTGTAAAAGTCTCAAGTAAAATCATCTTTAGAAGGTCTAAGTTTAAACTTGTAAAAGTCTCAAGTAAAATCATCTTTAGAAGGTCTAAGTTTAAACTTGTAAAAGTCTCAAGTAAAATCATCTTTAGAAGGTCTAAGTTTAAACTTGTAAAAGTCTCAAGTAAAATCATCTTTAGAAGGTCTAAGTTTAAACTTGTAAAAGTCTCAAGTAAAATCATCTTTAGAAGGTCTAAGTTTAGGCGGTAACGTCGTGGTATTCTTTATACTGTAATGAAAGATTGAACCATTCAACAATTTCTGTTTTTATAAAATTTTAATTTTCCATGCGTTTACTTGTTTCTTTGCTTGTTTACTATTCGAGGCTCTGCTTACCTCTTTCATATTTCTTAATGTGATAATGATAGCGACGTTTTTCACTGCTAAACACCAAGATAATAAAAATAAAAACAGAATATCGCTAATAAATTTACTGACATTGACAGCAATAAACAACTGGGGTAGTAATATTGAGGCGAATTTGATTAGATTTTTAGAAAAATTTCATTTTATGTTTTCTTTGTTGTGGAAGCTGCTACTCTCATATTTGATTTCTACATAAATGAAAAAAAAAAACTATACTTCCCGTAGTTTACCCAAAATATTCTCGTACGCCCAATTTAATTAATATCTACGCACGATAGACAGACTATCATTCCAAAATCATTTTTTTGCTCATTGGACCAAATTTTTGACCCACCACATAACATATGTGCGAAATTTGAACTCAGTTCAATTCACATTATAAAAATGATCAAGTATGAAGAAGTGTTGCATGAATTTGAGTCTTTTTATATTTCCACTTATAAAAAATCAAAATAACTTTTTTAAACTGAGAGACATTGTTATGAGGTGATTTTGCGTCCTGCTATGAGTGAGATGTACAGTAGTGAAGCTATCCTAACACAGTTGAGTCTTTATTTGTTTTGTATTTCATCTTTTTATTTATTCATGCTCCTAACATCAAAAAATAATGAAAGCTAATAAAGTTTTAAATATTTATATAGAATTTTCTTATGTATGCTCTATACCCGGATTTATGAACGGTAAATTTATTATATTCAAAATATTGAAAAGTTTATTTCTTCAGTTAATTTATTTCAATATTTGTATCGTTTCATTCTATAAAGCCACTAATTTTACTATACTATGTCCATGATATGATTTGAAGCTCAGACATTAGAAGCTGTCATCTAACGGCCTACTTCAAGTACAGAATGTTATATTCCATATTCCAAATCCTCGCACACTAGCGCATTCTTAAACTTATCCTAGAAAACTACAACTTTTCCACCCTTATATTGTAGCTTCCCATTATCGTAGATATGAGATTTATTTTTATAAAATACAAAAAGTGTAAGACGTTTTAAGACTTTTGTATGAATTTTATGAGTTCCAAAGACTTTAATAAGACGTTGCGTCTATTAAAATACGTATAAATCTTTAAAAATAATAATTTATAATAAAATTAATTCTTGATGATCAATTCTGCTTGGCTGTGTTTTAAGTATTACCAAATGTTGAATGAGGGAAAATAAATACAGACACATGTTTTGTGTTTAAAATAAAATATTTATTACCTTTTATATTATGGTTTGTTGAAGTATAAATTAAAGATATTTCAAATATAATAATTAATAAAAATGTGTGACAATATTGTTAAGATTTGAGTAGGTGCACCTATGTTCATTATATATACCTGAACTAAACTTTTTCACTTCAGCACAACACTTACACCCGTAACAAAGAGTTATATAATTTAGAATTATTAAACTTCATTCCATCCTGAAAGCCAGACATTTTCTCAACTCAAAGGATTCAATGAAATCAATAAAAAGTATCGTTTATATAAATCTTTGTAAGAATTGAATTGCCCAAGGAAGTAGTTGAGGAAATAGACTGAAATGTTCCCTTAACATGCAACATTCGACCACAATGTTTCCCATTTCTTTGCTATTGTTGTTTAATCTGTATTCTTTTCTAACATTTCTCTCGGTGAAATTATTCCGTGATTGTGTAACTAATTGGAATATCTATTTTATTATTTTAGTTTAAAACAAGTTTTCATTGTGGTACTTACCTAGCCCGATAGTACAATGTAATACAAGCAGATACTCTAAACGTAACAAAAAGCTGGTCTCTTGGACTTAGGAAATATTAAATTGTATTAGTAGAGCAAACGGTCGTACCCAGCAGTGTAACTTTGTTTAAAACCGTTGTTACACAGTTTATCTGTACCTCGTAATTGTGTATATCACTACTTTATTCACGTTCGCTAGGTCCTAACGTGCCTCGTAGATGTGTATGTATTATAAAGGTCTCTTCACGCTTAGCTCGTATCATTGTCTAGGGTGTATCTCATTTTTTTGGGAGTTTAGGTTTCGAAATTCGATTGTGAAATATAGTTTTGTTATTTGTAATTATAGAGTCGTGGTTTTGGAAACATTAGATGCAGAACTGAAATCTTCTAATTTTTTTCCAATTTATTATATTATGAATAATACAGGAGATATGAACAAAATCCTTTATTTAATAACGTTTTATTTGAGCACACTATAGTCTCCTATACTAAACTTTATGTTCCTATGGGCCGCTATTATGTTTACAAAGAAGGACAGACTGGATATTGAAAATCACTTTATATGTTTCCTGAGGTCATGAAACAAGAAGATTTATCAAAGCATAAAGGTGAAACTGTTGACAATTACCAAACTTACCCCATACTTCGTATTTTTATAAAAAAATTATTTTAATTAAAAATAGATTTAAATGTATGTGTTGATAGGTTAAAAAAAAACCAAAATAACAAGGAACACCGTATTGTGAATATCAATTTAATCTAATAACTAAATATTATCTTTAATCCGTTCTGTGACTTCATTGTTTGCATAAATATGACGCGTTTCGAAACTTATGTTTCATCATCATATTGTTGAAAAGATTAAATCACTAACACGTAAGACACAGAACACTTAATTGTCATGATCCGTATAGACGTCGATCGATTACTGATTAAGTCCGAAATATTTAGATCTGATAATTAGAATGGAATTACAATTTGTCATTTAATAATTGGTCTTTGTTGTTTTTAAAAGCTCTGAAGATTTCAAACTCCTCAATGTCATACATGTACTTATCTTAGTTGCAGATATTTATAGGTTTAAAATTGGTCTCATAATCGGTGAATAGGTGGTTGGTGTCAAATAGACGGTGAGCAAAATTAGATTTGTTTCTGTTGATGTTTTTCCTTAGTAGATGTTCTTTTAATCGTTTTAAAAAAGGCCTTTCAGTTTGGCCTATGTAGAATTTATAACATTTGTTGCAATCAATCTTATATACGCCTGTTTTTTCACCATCATGTCTATGTTATAAAACTACATTATTTATTAAACTCTAACGAAAAAGAACACAAACAATACTACATCTGTTGAAAAGTAACCACTTAGTAGTAATATAACAATAAACATTTTCATTACTTTTGTAATATACAAGTAAATATATAAATGCAAATCTTGCACTCATACATTCACTTTGAATAACGGGTAGACGTTTTAGAAATCTTGCTTGATCAAAACATGTTCAAAAGTCCACATTACTCCTACGGAATGAACTAAGTAAACAGATGTTTACAATACTTAATAGACCCCGAGCGGGGTGGGGGAGGAAAACACAGCAAGAAATTAGTACACGGTTCGTAGTCAAAATTGTTGATCACCTTTGGAAGTTTAGGTTTAATAAAAATATTTTGAAGAAATTTATATATACCGGTCTCGAAAATAATTTTGTATTATATTACACAGAAAACATCTGTTTTCTTAGTTTGTTCGTATACAAGAAAGTTCTTCTTTACCTTGTACTACACAGATTACTGTGCAGTGTATGGAAAATTAATGGTGCACAGCTGATTTCAACAAGAGACTTCTTTTACTTGCGTTATTAAAGATTTAATTATTAATCTCAAATAAGTGTAAAAATTGTAGTTTTCAAACTTGCGATTTATATCGCTCTTGGCTCTCAGACCCCAAAATATGGAAAACGAAATAATTTTGATTGGATATCGGAATGGAAAATGTTTTACTCGGCATGTAGGAACCCATTGCTGCTGTTCCAAATAACATTGGAATATATATAAACCTTAAAATTGAAGCAATCCTTTCAATTATAGAATCTGAGAAACATCTCCCTCACCAAAACATTTACGCTAAACATCGTAAACAACACAATTTGTACTATTAACATACATTTAAAACTGTAAGAAAGTTTGCTTCATAAAAATGATGTAATGAGTTAAGAGTATGTTATTATTTCTGTGAAGTATCATGAAAAGTATCGTACGTAACTCGCTTAGTGTTTTACGTGCTCGCGTCACGTACTATTACGCTCGCACGGAAGAACACTACAAGTCTTCTAACGTGATATACTATTTTAGTTTTTCGATTTAGCGAAGTACGTTGGGAGCACTTTTAAGAAAGTTATGAATGTTTCCTAACCTAGGATAGTACTTTGTTAAGAATTGAACATAGTTTATTACTTTCTCCCATATACGGCGTGCAGAGAAAGTTATGGCGTGGGCTTCAAAATCTATGTCGAGATTTCTGAGAATATATTCATTTTGAAGTTGTCTGAGTCCAAAAATGTGTTTTTTGAAATGTTGACAGTCTTTCATCTGTCGTTAGTCCAATATACAGCGCTCTAACACCCAAACACGTGGGCTGGTTTTAATCAAATATTGGTATTCGGAATTATTTTTGGCATATCTTGGAACATTTATAAAGTTTATTGATAATTCATCCTTTGGCGTAGCCGACATGATTTTCTTAAACTTTGATTAACATGTTTACCTTTAATGACAATGTACAGGTCACCGTCTTGTAAAAAATGTTGGTTTACAGTTTTCGTTAAACACACATTAAATCAATGAGGCTATTATAAAATAACTGAATTACGTATAAATAGCTCCACCGATTTCGTTTAATTTTTGTGAAATGGGAAGAATACATGTGAATAATACATGCTTTAAAATGCAATTAAAAAAATATTATAGTTCAATAATAATTGGCAAAAAACAAAAACGAATTTTAATAGCTGCGTTAATCAAAGACGACGATTTACCCTGAGGGCGTGTTTAGGATAGAAAAATTAGGCCCTATTTAAACAAATAAATATTTTATCAACGGGGTCCATGGTGCGTTAAACATTAAACTACCGAGTGACAATTTTGCTAACAAATAATTTTGGTCGGTGTTCTTGGATTTGAGGATGTGTGAGTGAGAAAGTTAGTGTAACATTTATTAGATTATCAGATAAACAACGGTTTAGGAAGATTTGACGGTTTCATAGAGGTTCATCAAAAGGGAATTAAGAAAAACAAAACTTAAATAATTTTATGACCCCCATTTTTTGTAATTATATTTTATTTCCAGAGGCAGTTTCATTTAATAGGATTGGAGGACTTAAGGAAATACTTTGTTTTGTTTACAAATAACTGTTTGGTCTATGGATTAATTAGCCAATCAGTCATCGAATTAAACAGTCAGTAACAAATGATGTTTGTAGTGTGACAAGCGCACACTCTAATTCAACTAGCAACAGAAAGCATCCAAGCTGCGTTGAATTCTATCTTTTTTTTCCCAGGATAGACACAATTAGTTTTAATTATTCCGTACTATACACGATGTTAATGACAATTATTTAACGTTTCCACAACGTTGATAAGTGTTTATCGCCGTGTTACAAATAGCGATAGGACTTTGCGAGATAAAAAAACAAAAGCTGTAATGTTTTATTGTTATTTCCTGTAAATCGGACTCATTTGCAGTGAAACACATATTGTATCCTGTTCTTATATAAGGTATTCTGAAATGGTGAACTGCTTATTTATTTTCGTATTATATACATAAAAAAGAATACAAAATGTCTAATAATATAACGTTAGGTGAAGAAAGCTAACGTTCTTCTTGGGCTACGGTGAAGAAAGCTAATTTCCTTCTTAGGCTAAGGTGAAGAAAGCTAACGTTCTTCTTAGGCTAAGGTGAAGAAAGCTAACGTTCTTCTTAGGCTACGGCGAAGACATCTAAGTTTCTTCTTCGGTTAAGGTGAAGAAAGCTAACGTTCTTCTTACGCTAAGGTAAAGACATCTAAGTTTCTTCTTAGGTTAAGGTGAAGAAAGCTAACGTTCTTCTTAGGCTAAGGTGAAGACATCTAAGTTTCTTCTTAGGTTAAGGTGAAGAAAGCTAAGTTTCTTCTTAGGCTAAGGTGAAGAAAGCTAACGTTCTTCTTAGGCTACGGTGAAGACATCTAAGTTTCTTCTTAGGCTAAGGTGAAGAAAGCCAACGTTCTTCTTAGGCTACGGTGATGAAAGCTAAGTTTCTTCTTAAGATAAAGTGAAGAAAGCTAAGTTTCTTCTTAAGATAAAGTGAAGAAAGCTAAGTTTCTTCTTAGACTACGTTGAAGAAAGCTAAGTTTCTTCTTAGGCTACGGTGAAGAAATCTAACGTTCTTTTTAGGCTAAAGTGAGGAAAGCTAACGTTCTTTTTAAGCTACGGTGAAGAAAGCTAACAATTCTTTACTGATAAATTGAAATGTCTTTTACTGTACATTGTATATCTGCAATTTATCAAAATGGGGGTTTACTGAATCTGACACAAATGTCTAACACATGCTACAAATTATCGTCAAATAACGCAATGTTTAACTGTAGTTTAGTTTTTCTTTTTTTTTAAATTTAAACCTACTAAGTATAGCTTAACTCCATTGAAAAGTAACAAACCAATCTCTCTTATAACTGTTAACTCGATCCTTTTAAAAGCTGCATTATCTTTCACTGAAACTAATTGATTTGTTAGACCAAGTTAAAAGAGTTTATGTGATGTCTCGGGGTGAATGTTTATAGCATTATTTAAATTGTTACTGGTTACACACAGCATGTGCTCATTTCAGTCCAGGTTGGATACTAACAATTCAATTCAGTATCATAAATATCTAACATGTATAATAAGATGACACATGCCGGCTTTATTGTGGGAAATTATTCATTGTAGCAGAGGCCAGGTAAGTGGAACATAATATACCATTAGTTAGACATTTACTGGGAAATTTACGACCTGTGGCTTCATTAAAACGAATTTTGTTGCGTTTTGTAAAACAGAGTTTGAGGTTTTAACAAGGGTGTATGTTACACCGTAGTACAACATAGGTCAATGCGTATTAGTGTCTACATGAAATTGTATTGTAGTTATTTGAGTGTATACAAATTTAAACTGGGTACCATTGAATACTATCATTTAACATATGAATAGGTTTTAGTTATCATATAAAATTTTAAGTTTTTACATGCGTTCTAAAAATCATATCAATCTACAAAAATATTTAACCTCGACTATCTCAATATCTGTTAATTTTACAATATAGGCTATATATATATATATATATATATATATATATATATATATATATATATTTAATGACAAACAAAATTATTTTTCTAGTTTAATCGAAGTATAACTGATTTATCCACAATAAAAGTGAAAACATTAGTAATTAATTTTCTACAACACCCAACATTAGCATACAACCAAAATTGTTTTTAATTCTGCAAAATTTGATCTTCAAATTTTTTCGTAGCTTAAAGGACAACTGAGTTATCGAAACAATAAATGACTAATATCATAAACTTCTGTGTTTTGTAGTAATGCGTAATGCATGTATTTTGAATGAGGACCACCTTTTTGAAAAGCTTCTCTAGCGTGTTTCATACAGATCTTGTTTTCTATTACTTTTAATTTTTTCCTGCTGAAATTTTATTCTTGGATATTGGTAGACAATTACTATTTTCATTTTTTTTCGATAACTTAATTATCTTCTGATGTAGAGAAAGAATAAAAAAATCCATTTTGTTTGCCGTTAAAAATTAAAATATTTTGTCTCTTGGTTATGCTTGGTAAATTTAACGGTTTTTGAGATATTCTTTGTTAAAAAATTTAAATAGCCGCCATTTTTAAATGGGTGCAGGAATTCCGTTGATTATTATTCACGAATTGGGTCCTAAAAAACTCAGTAGAATGCAAAATATCAATTCAGTTTCCGAGATTAGCGTGAACAAAACAAAAAAATCGGCAGTGCTTAGAACCACACAATGTAAGGGAAAACAATATGAAAATATAAAAGCCTGGTCAAGGCTAGGTATAAGCTTTCTTCGTGTTGAACTATTAAAGCTGAGGCTCATAATCAGGTGTTATAAGTGACTATTAAAAAAACAGACCTACAGATTTATTAATACCGAATTAATACTTCCAACTCGTAATATTTATGGTAAATATTTATTTTTGTTTGTATTTATTTGGATTTGGGGATGAATAAGTTAAAAGCCTTTGTAAAAGCAATGTTTATAAAACGATGAGACATAGACTGATGAATGTGGTGAAACTGAAAATATACAAAAAAATCAGCTATTCTGTTTTTATAATTAAATACATCTAAAACGAAAACAATATTTGTAAATTTTTTATTTAAAATCATTAAGAAAGATGAATGTAAGTATTAACTCATAAAATATATCCTTTACTTACAAGGCATATCTCAAAATATTTAAAGATGTCACGTTATGGAATACAATAGGTATTTAAGCAATGCAATATCTCCCTTGCGAGCTATGTATCTGAGGGATACGCCGAATATCCCTTGCGTGATATATATTCTATATTTCCATAAAGATTATAGCCTACAGATGTTGTATCTACTTTCTGTGCACAATATATTTCCTTCAGTTTATATATTTCTATCTTAATTCCAACAGACATTTCGATCGATATTAGCTTTATGAAGGAGCACAGGGTATTGTTTTCCTGCATTGTAGCGTCAGTTCATAGATTTATGTTATTTTATTATGAAATAAAACAATTTGTTTTTCTCGTTATACTTTTGATATCGGTTAAATATAACAATGTAGACGTTTTATTTTTTTTTTAGAGAGTTTATTACCAACCTACTTTTTATTTATTAATTTATAAAAAGTAATCTTAAAAATGTTATAAGTTAATACTGTTGAGTGTTAGAGAATCAAAATTTAAAATACCTTAACATTCAATCACACTTTTGACTTTCTGGACAGAATACAAATATTATCTTTACAGCTAACTCGCACACCATACATTTCATATGGATCTACAGAGAATATATTTGAAAAAAAAAAAAAAAATTATCAAAATCGTTCTAGTTGATTTTGAGGGAACCTTAATTTTATGTTATTTATTGCAGCTTCTTCCAAATTTTTATTTATACTAAATTTAATTAACATCGGTTCACGCGTTTGTGCTTTAAAGACGAGACTGATGACACAGACATTATTTCAATACCTTAAAACTGATATAGACATTTTGACATGTAACTTTCTCTATACTACGTGAGAGAGAGAGAGAGAGAGAGAGAGAGAGAGAGAGAGAGAGAGAGAGAGAGAGAGAGAGAGAGAGAGAGAGAGAGAGAGAGAGAGAGAGAGAGAGAGAGAGAGAGAGAGAGAGAGAGAGAGAGAGAGAGAGAGAGAGAGAGAGAGAGAATTGAATTGAATTGAATTGATTTGCCTTTATTTAGGGGCGAGGTTAGGACTGTATAGTCCTCTCTACCACCTAACCCCAAAGAGAGAGAGAGAGAGAGAGAGAGAGAGAGAGAGAGAGAGAGAGAGAGAGAGAGAGAGAGAGAGAGAGAGAGAGAGAGAGAGAGAGAGAGAGAGAGAGAGAGAGAGAGAGAGAGAGAGAGAGAGAGAGAGAGAGAGGCTTTATTGACCTGCCCCTCCCTACCTTACCATAGTTATATTGGATTTCCGGTGTAATTATTAACATAAAAGTTATAAACTACTATTTTATGAACCCGACTTTATAGTTTTTGACTAATGACGTTTATTTTATGATTAATTACAAAACGATTAGTCAGGACGTATTATATTTGTTTAACCCTTAAATTAAATAAAAATAATATTTTTTTAATAGTTGTTCAGGTAATAAATGTGTTTAATTACACGTCTTGGGAAAGTCAAAAGGTCGCTTTTGGTAATTATCTGAGTTATCCGAAGACTAATAAAGTTCCCCAAAACATGATTTTTAACGATTACTATTGAAACAATAGATTCCTTTTGTGTAACAATCAGTTTAAATTACGTAACATCTCTGTTGTCTGCCAGAAATATGCATCCCGCCTAATCTTTAGACTCATATTTACGTTAAAAGACAAGAGAGAGGGAAAGGAAAGAATAACGACATTGGAGATAATTTTACAGAGAAAGAATTTGTTCTGCATTAAAATATCGTTAAGTGGCTTTCAATCAGATTCCGGGAAGTGCCACCATTTGAAGGACCTGACATTGATCGAAATTAATACAATTCTGTAGGTTCTAATTTTCCCCAAAACATGCGACTTTTGAACTTTACTTATTCATACATAAGTTTATTAATTTTGACTCATCACGAAAAATAGTTTCTACCAAAGAAATTTGTTTTGGTTGGTGTTTATTTAATTTTGAAATTGTACTAGTGAAAATGTTTCAGCACCCTTTATTTTAATTGCTAAATATCCTCAAGGGCTAAATTTAGTGGGTACGGACTTGACAATCATGAGGGACTTAGCTGAATCTACAGGCTTTGAGTTCGTTCATTGACTTCATTTTATGTTCTTTTCTTTTTTATTTTTTATATAAGCCAATGATGACCGAGAGGTTTAAGTATAACAACAGTACCCCATAACTACATTTCACTTTTATATGTTTGCATTCTCAAAATTAAATTCATAGACTAAAGACAAAGTTCAACCTATTAATTGTAGAGGCTTCACAGTGGTTAACAATAGAATATTTAGTGGAAGTTTGTATATAAAGAATTCCAAAGATTCAAGCATTTTTGTGTATTTTGTAAACCTGTTTTTTTTTAAATTCACCAAAAATAATTCTTTACAATAATAAAAATAGTCGTAAATTAAAAAAAAACTATATATAAACCTAGTGTAAGGCTAGTATAAAGTTAAATATAAAGAAAAATGAGAAATCTTTTAATTTTTGTTTATATTTAACTTTCACAAAATTTTTTGTGACAATGTTTTTATTTTCCCACATATAGGTTGTCTGTAATGGAGCAAATCGATGTTGAGTTTTAGCAAATAGACCAGTTTTAGGGTTTCCTCAATAACAAAAGAAATGTTATAAAGAACGATTTGTCTATCGTCAGTTGTGTGTTTAGTGCAAGTGGCCCTATTCTGGCCACATCTCAGGACAATGTTTCAATTGTATAACTAATAAAAATTTGCAGGTAGCTAATCCAAGAAAAAATACAATTTTCTCTAAATCAGCTTTAACGATTTTGTTTGTTTAAGTGTATCTTCTAACGAGTACCCAAACGAAATGATTTCATCATCACTATGAATTATTGAAGTTTTTCTGTTTTTATTTGTTTTTGGGGATGTGTGAGTGAAAATATGTGTACACTATTGTTACATTTAAACATATTTTCGTGTGTACTTAACTTGTACGCGTGAACAATTTGTGGCTCTGTTTTGTTATTTATTTTAATTTTGTTTCAAATAAACAATTCATACCCTACACAAAAAACCATGAACATTATAAATTAATACATATAATGATGATATGCTGTATATTATTTGTTAAAGGGCACATTGTAGTCTCGCGTGATAAGGGTTCTTTCTGCGCTCAATTTGTACTGCAGCTAGCCTATATAGACATAACAAGCTAAAAGCCCGATTGTTGTCTGTATGAGCTTTAACTGGAAAATCATGACGATACGAATCTTTTGTATTCCCGGAGCAAAAACAATCAATGTATTCGCTCACGTATATGAAAGTATTGAGACAACGTTTTTAAAACATATTTTGTAGGTTCCTTCTTCATTAATTTATTAATGTAAAAGAAATACAATCGAAATTTTCGCAATTGCTATTTAACTTTAAAATGATAATTATTTTTGTGGCGTCGTTTTGATTGAAACAACCGTTTTTGTGGAATTACGTGTTCTATAAAAGCAGATTTTTTGGTTTTTAGTGATAACTCAGGAACAAACAATTTTGGATAAATGTCGACCAATACGTACTTGAGAGCTACAATTTAGTAAAATTTGATAAAAAATCGATAAACATACAAATTTTGTGTTTTTTTCTTATGGTAAATTTGTTGGGTACCTCCAATTTTTGAGTTGTCAAAAAATGGGTGGAATCGGACCATTTTTTGGGTTCTAGAGCATTGCACATATGAAGGACAGACATCATTCAAACAATGTAACTTTTTACAGAAAGGGAACTCAAAAACAGTTATATCCTCTAGAATATAGACATCACATCACTACTCTTATGTGAGGATGTAAAAATAGTGATAATATACAGGGTGTTTTCAAATATCGTTCCAAAACTTAAGGAGCTTATTCGTTACATAAAAACCAATGAAAAAGTATACATAAACATATTTCCTAAAATGTATAATATTTAGCCGCCATTTTGTGTTCTTAGCGAAAAAAAAATCTTTTTAACGGTAGATATAATGGCGTTGAAATTTTTCATTGTAGTTAGTATTTATAAATATACAATTTGAGAAAAATAATCTACCGATTTACTTTATTAATTTCAAAATTGGGGTTATTTAAAATGTTAACATCGAATAACACAAAAACTGTTAATTATATAAATTATTTACAAGGAACAATCAATAGTTATTACATATTATTATGTATCGTATTGATAACTCGGTTGTTCTTTATGCTACAGGAAGATTTAGAAGTAAAACTGTAAACAATAATTTTAGTTTTAGACTAATCTTGGATGTTGTACACCAAAACCAAAATCAGTGTTTTCTGTTTGCTTTGATAACTCAGTTTTTCTTTAATTTGCAAAAAGAATTTTTATAACACATTTTTGTCGTTAAAAAGGGATTATATTTTGACTCATAAATATTCAACCCCCTTATCATTTACCGTTAAAATATATGATTTTTTTGTTTGTTAGAAAACAAAATAGCAACTAGATAGAAAACTAAGCATTTTAGACAATATGTTTACGTATATTTTTCATTGGTTTTATTATGAGGAATAAGTTCCTGAAGCTATAGAAACACTTTTATTGAAATAGGTAATTGTATAAATGAATATGAAGTTCCGAAAACTAATATTAATATTAAAATAATTTAAATTAACAATACATTTTATGGATAATTTGATATCATAAGATTTACAGTTCTTTTTATGTTCGGAACAAGTTTATATATATATATATATATATATAATATATATATATATATATATATATATATATATAATTTTATTCCTTCCAGAAAGAATACAAATACAAAATATTAACACATGTATTACAGCTATTTTAATAGTAATCAGCGAGAGAGAGAAAAAAGAGAAAGTGGACATTATAATTTATGTAACTGTAATTGAGCATTGTAATTCAAGATGTAAATCCTTTACACACAACTCAACGATATTAAAGTTGATTAAATCATCTCTGGAGTTACCACTAAGTACGATTACAATCCCTCAATATTTACTAACCTCCCTTCTTAATAACTGTTAAGTACTGTTTTAAATTTAGAAAAAAGTGAGCACTTATATTGTGTCAGCTGTATGAAACACAATTAATATAAAGTTCAAATTGTGCCTTAAGGCGTAAATATTAAAACATACAGATAAATGAAATATAAATAGACTGTACAGACCAGCAAAATGAAACTGACTAATGGTGCTCACCTACTGCTTTAAGATATATATTGTTTTTACTTTTACACAAGTGCTGTTTACTGTCTTGGGGCCTTATAGTAATCATTACATATTGTTAAGATTATGTAATCGTACGCCCAAATTATAATTTATTAATATTCATCTATAAATGTTAATAATTTCGTCGTACCGTAAAGAACGATATGACAATTATAGGAACTATGCAAAAAGATTGCACAAATTTTCTCACAAACCCATATAGTAACTAATCTGAAGTATTTATTGTCGAACATGTCTGCTCAGTTTTAATCCGTGAAAATTTGAAAATGATCCAAGTACAGTCTTAAATTTACTAAACTTTTTTTAATAAACTTGTTTCCTTATGTTAAATCATAAATTGTTTTAATTAGTATTAATTGACGGAAGTAAATGTACATTATAATTTTTGCCAATTTTTAAATATAATTAATTTTTTCTATTCTTCCGTTTTTCTACGGGAAGGAATACGGACACAAAACAGTAATATAAATTAACACGTTTAGAAATAAATCTCATCTTTACACACAATTAGGCCTATCATACATACATACATTATTTGGATAAATACCATTACTTATATAAGATGTTTCTTCTACATAACATTGCATTAATAACTTTCTGTAAAATAAAAAATCACAACACACACACACACACCTAAAATTCAATGTAAAAAATATCTTCACATAATAATAACTCATTTACTGGCATACAAGTTATATATTCCTAAATTTTCACCATATTATAAAAAAAAAATCCATGCTTCATTTTTAATTAAAATCTCCCTACGGTAGGGATTTCTCCCTATATCTGACAACACTAGTGACTGGTAAAGGCAAAGCCTCAGTCATATAACAAACGAAGGAGCTGACCACGCCCTCAAAACTATTAACAATATACACAATAAATTCTACTATCCAAAGCTTAAGGTAACATATGCAATGCAATATATAATCCAACCGAATTTTTTAAAACATGTAAACCCCTCCCGTAAAAAAAAAAAAAATCACAATCACAATCACAATCATAAAAGCATGACTAAGAATGATGGGTTAGTCATTGGTACGTCGTCTTGTATTTGCACAAATAAAGTGGTTTATTGTGGTTATACTTTCATTCATTAGGTTACTTATTACTGTTTTATTTTCCTTCCAAAAAAGAGGTGATTTAATCAAGATATTTTAATCACGACGCGCTATAACAAATGTATGTAAAATGTTTTATCAAAGTATTTGATTGCAATTAAAATTTAGGTTTTGATAGCGTACTGATTTTCACCAGAATGAAACACATTGGTTTTGTATCTGATGTTATTATCTCTATTTATCGGATTTCCGAGTTTAACGTTGTTATTTATGATTTGCTTTCAGGTAATTGTTGTTACTGCATTGCATTTACTGTTTATAGAAAGTATTAACAATTTGAAAATGTTATCTCTTCCTCAATAATTCAGGTAGGAAATATATTTTATGATTATTTATAAATAATACATGCATGTGTGTGTGTGTGTGTGTGTGTGTGTGTGTGTGTGTGTAGGCCATATTTTGATTAATAATTAAATTTTGTAATAATAATCAGTTTAATAATAAAGTAATTTTAGAATAGACTATACAAGTGAAAAATAATAAATTATTTATCGTCATACTGCTTCAAAAACAGCTGTTTTCAATACATACATTGAGATAATAAAGTTGTTCTTTTTAGTCCTAGGACCTAAAAACATCAGCTGAGGTCGAGGTCATCAGCTGTTACTTCGTTTATACGAATTAATTAACGATTGTAAAGCATCTATAAAAACAACCGATACTCTCGACTGTAAATAACCGTTAAAGCAGCTGTTACCATCGATTTGAAGTGTGTTATAACATTTTAGTTTTTGTGAAGTTGTTTTCTTATATTATTTTTAATATAACGCAATAGTTCATCTCTTGAACCAAAAGAAGCTTTTCGATCCTCGCTCATTTTCCTCGAGTTTAAAACTTAAACTAGAGCTTGTATCGAAAAACTTCACTTTTGGTCCTAGTGATTCAATATACTATTATTCAACTATATTTTATTTATTTTAAATAAATATATTGTAATGCCGTTATGAAAAAAAAACATTGCCTAAAATTTCTCATTCGCACCTCTTCAAAACCAATTAAAAACAAACCAAAACAAATTGTCACCGAGAGTGTCTCTTTGTTAGCTGTCAGTTAAAAAGTAAAAATTAATTGTGGAAACTATATTGTAAAAATATGTATACGAGTATATTTCAATAATATTCTAAACTTCCATCACTTTTGTCATAAATACGGGTTCAAAATAAATTGATTTTAATAAAAGCTGTCAAATTTTATTTTATTTTTTATTTATTTACTTATTATTTTCAATTATTCCTCAGCTGTAATATTTTATCGTTTCGCTAAAATTTAAATACCATATCGGTAGAGTTGATTTAGTAAAATTACTTATTTTATGACACAACCCCATGATTGGGTTTTTTTTTTTTTACGAATCGGAAATTTTTGATGATATCCCCCGCCCCCCTCCAATGAAATCAAGTCCGGAGATATGGGAAAAATATGGTCATATATTAAATTTGATTAAAATCAGCCCAGGCGTTTCGACTGTTTGCACTGTACACATAGAACAGATGACGAATAGACATTATTTGAAGGAAAAAAAAAACGACTCCGCGATCCTCAAAACGGATACAATAACAAACTCTACGTTGATTTTTTTTTTTTACATATAAGTGAGAGAGTTAAAATGTAAGGTGAACTAGTTATAACATCACAGCATATTATAGTCTACAGATTTATTATAAAATCTATCACTATTAAATGTGATTACTGGGAATAACAATATTATTTATGTTTTTCCTAACAGATGCAAACAAAATTTTCAACTGTGATATAGAGATTTTTTTAGTTATTACAATAATTCTAATTCTAATCTATAATCTATGCAGGGAAATATATTTCGTATTTACTACAGTGATACGACATCGCGTTCTTATATCAAATCTATTACCTATAACATGCAAAGTTTTCTATTAACATGTAACAAGTCTGTCTTGGGAAACTGGCTCGATGTCTCTAGGGATCCACTCTGTAAATAGTTACTGCAGTTTAGATTTAATGATATATTTTACATTTATGTGGACATTACTTGGTCGTAAAATAACGATTAGTTGCTTGCTTTAATACCTCTTATATTGTCATACATTGAACAGGTTGTTTGAGAGAGATGAACGACTTTTTATTTAAATATGCAGTCATGTCATGATTTTAAAAGCTAAATTTGTTTCTAGAGTATAAGTTATAGATTGTTTTGGAGACGTCATTATGGTATGTACTCAACCAGATAACAAATCACACATACAGATTTATGAATTTTGTAAAAAGAGAAAATACAAATTTTCATGAAATGATAAGGTTTAAAATTGCAATTTGTAAATCATTCGTATTTTACTTTTTACATTCTCACATTACTTAGTACAGACAATTTATGTGATTGGTCTAAAAATTAATGGGTGAGATTTTTACAGTTATCCGAGATCCTCAGAGTCCAAAACATTTTGTTGTTATTTTTTGTTGAATAAAATACGGAGTTATTGAAACACAAAATTTATAGTTTTCTCAAAATCGGCTGTAACGAAATTCATAAAACGTTGCTCAATTGTATCTCTATGAACACAAACAAAAAAATCTAAACCATATTATCTTACCAGTCATTTCTCTTACCAAATTACTTACCAGTCAGTTGTACCAGTCGTTATCTCTTAAAAGATGGCGGTTTCGTGAGGTACAATTAAAACCATAACAAATCTGTCTGTATTTATACGAGTTTACTGTATTATATAACTTCTCGCTTCTACCGAATGTATTACAGTTTTAGTAAAATGTGCCGATGAATACTCATGAACGTGTGCAAACCCAATACATGTTTTACTCTTGATATTCCAGCCTAACCACGAGATTTATTTTTAGTGTACGACAAGTAAAGGTAAATCGATAATATTTAGTTGATTTATTGTTTAAAGGGAAATAAAAGTTTCAGTCATCGTTACCTAATAAAACATTAAAATATAATGAAGACACCTAACTTAAGAATACTCGGATGGAAACAAGAGTTGCTCAAGTGAGACCTCCAAAAGATGGATCAAACTTAAGACTACTAAAAAAATGTGTAAATCCAACTTGGGATTATATTATTTAGTTTAATATTTGTTAGAACAACATATACTTGTAGAAGATTTATGTTTAAACATATCTAAAATATTTGGGAAGTATGTTTGAAAATATATATCCCCAATACATAATAACAATAATCGATTTAATCATTTAAATTAATATACTAACACCTACATTTGTTCCAATTCAGCAAATGAAAAGTTACCCTACATTTTAAAGTACTGACAAATTAATGTTAAACTTAAATGTTACGTATTTAAATATTGTCATAACTTATTACAAGTTAACCCTATTCACTTTTAATAAATTTTTATCAACTTCTATCCGCACATTTTTTTCTTCTCCTTTTACCATCAGGTCACACAAGCACACTGTATTGTACAGTAAATCCAATTACACTAGTACTGGGGTTCTGTATTGTATTGTGGTTATAATACAGTTATTGTGGTAGGAGCTGATAAGAATACAATTCCGATGCAAGTAGACTACGGCAGGAACGAGAAGTTGTGATAACGGGAATAAATTCTGCTACAAAACGTAATGAATAATGTTTACGCTTTGTTAATGTATATTTCCAATGAGATTACTTATTGTGAAATATAATTGTTTGGTAAATCAAAACATGGATTATTGTTGTGGGTGTGTTCTAGTCGTTTTGAGGTTTTCTACGTCTCTGCAGTGTCTCTGATATTAATTAACTTTATTGTGGTTCTACTTCGTCTTGGAACTGTTGATAAACAAAAGACGTAATGTCTCAAATTTAATACTACCGATATAGTTGAAAATTTGGGAAACGTGAAGATTATTTACCCAAACCCGTGTGCAAAATAGGCGTCTTACAAAGTTCATTTTAGAATACGAAATACTCTGAGTTCTTGGCACAGGTAAAACAAGCTTAGGATTTATTAAAATTTATAAATATTTTTTTCAATGGCGGCGCACGTGGTACAAATTCACTTTTTGTCTGACCTTCAATTATTGGTACGGAACTGACATTTTTCTTGATGAATAGTTTAGGTTTGCTGCTTTATGGTTGATTTGTTTTTGAAGGTGGGTGAGTGAGATATTTGGCCACATTTTACACCGATGACTTTAAAAAAAATCATTTACTCATATAGGTTAAATTATTTTCCCTCATTCGGATATACGACACCAAAACTAACGGTTTTTTTCACTGACAAGTAATAATAAAAGTACGTAAAATATCGACACAAAGTTCTGTCCATATGAAGAGAAATACCAAAATATACGTAACTTAAAAATAATTACCCTTGTTTTATAAAAAACTGTTTGAATGACGTTGGGTACAGTTCAGTTTCATACTATTTTTTTTTTTTACCAATAACTCCAAAACTACAATTTTCCAACACTTTCCGATTTTATAAAATCGAACTTTAATTATGACACTATGAGTTTTTTAAATATTATTTTACTAATTATGACTAATACATTTGAGCTAAATTTATTAAAAACCATTATAACAGAAAATATAATTTTTGTGAATTGATTGTACGCAAATTTGGGTTACGAAGATTATATCTCAAGTGTATAAAAACAAACTGCTATAATGTGAAAAATTGTCACATTCTACCAACTTTGATTAAAATCGGTACGCGCGTGAAGGCTGTAGAACAGTGCACACACGACAAATGACACATACCGGACCTCAGACAAATAGACATCAATCCAATTACTACTTTGTTGTACTCAGGGGACCACAACAAACTCGACATCCTACAAATATTATTGAAATTTGAAATCAATATTATGCAAATTGGTTGGGATACATAAAACTTTTCCACTCCTAAATAATTAATTCAAAATATACACTTACATTTTTGTGTTAATTAAAGTGTACCTAAACATTCATTTTAACTTTAAAACACAGCAGCCCGTAAGATTTATTTTATTTGTTTCATAAATTGAATTTATTATTTTCACGCATTTATTCGGTCAAGGTTTTAAGGAACTTTCCTACAATGACAATTTTACATTAAAAATTAATGTTTCTGTCGTGTTTTGTACGTGAAATACCTTACACGATATTAATAGAAAACAGTGAAAAAGATAATTAGAAACGTTGTACACATTTTTATAAAACCTTCTTGCAAGTATTGTCAATGACATACTGTTCTTTATTAAAATGTCGAGGTGTCATTTCACGCTTCGGTACCACTTCAATATTGGAACCTGCTCGTCAAATAATTTACACTGTAATCAATACAAAGGGAAGACTTGTGTGCAACTACACAGGTTTACTAGAATGTGGAAATATACATTACCATTCCTATTGTAGAATGTGTAAAGTATCCATCCTTCTTAGTCCATTTGTCTTTGCCTTTAATGCTTGCTTAGTTGCTCTAATTTTTTTTTATTGTAAAGAAAATTTAGTGTAATTGTTACAGTAACTACTCTTTCATCGTTAAATCAATCAAATTAAATTAATTTAGAAGTATTTAATAAATTATACTTTATGCAATTACTGTAATTTAATCGTTTTTCTTTGAGTTAAACGTAAGAGGCTAGTGTTGTAAATTTTAAAACAATTTAAAGTTAGTTATTTTTTTTAAAGCTTTGCATGTTGGTACATATTCGCATATTACTTATATTGTTATTGTAATTTTAAATTATATAAATAATTTGTATTGTATAGAAAAGATCTCTTTAAAACTTATGTTTTACAAAATTATAAAATGAAAATAATATTCAACTGATATTACCACTGTTGTTAAATATAGTTATTGTGAAACCGATTTTTAATATTCCTTAAGTCTCCGCCATGTAATTCTGTTCCCCAGCATCTGAAAAAACGTACCTGTGACATTGTGATGACTGTAAAGCCTTTGTTGAATTTTATACTGGAGTTTTTATTTCTTTGTATGAAGATCTCTGAAGATGTTTTCATTGCGGTCATACAGTAGCTCGCAGGACTTTGTTGTAAAAGATCTTGGCGCAGCCCATAAGTCTATACCGGTTACAGAACTTACCTATGAGAGCAGATCATTGTTTCTGCTAAATACTGATTTACCGCTGAACAACCGGCAAATTTACTAAAACCTCTATTTTTATTTAAAATAAGACTTCCAGTTAAGTTTTGAGTCAAAAGTCATTCCCAAATACTTGACTTCCTCTTTATACAGAGCAATTTTGGAATTAATTACATGTCAAAATTTAATATTTGTTGTTAATACTTCTAGAACACATGATGATGGTGTTACAGACAGCGAAACGTATTTAGTTAAACTAATAAAGTGATGAGATAAATTTACGTAATTATTTTATTCAGATGCTTTAGAAGAAACACAAAAATGGGGTTAATAAATTCATATGATCAATTAATTCATAAACAAAATAATATGATTGAATTATTTTAATGAAAAATGTAAATTTGTTTAAGGGATGACATTTCAAAGTTATAAATGGGTAAGATGTCATAAATTAGTCAAGATATCTTCACTCATGAGAAAGTTATACTACCATAGTCTTAATTACCAATAGGGTTCTCTTATTAGTTGATTTTAGGTTTCTCTGTTCACGAGGCTCCGAGTTTAATCAACGTTTAGAAAGTTATAGTGTTGACTTTCCATGGGATGTAGGAACCAAAATTTAGTAGCGAAACCTGGTTATGAAAGCTAGAATCACTGTGACGGGATCTCGAAGTACTGACCACATATCATTTGATGAGGCACTGTAGGCAGATAATCTGTTATTGCGCTATAGATTTATTTTGTTTTGTCCCTCACCCTTAACGAAATAAGTTCCTTTATCAACATTACACTTAAATCATATATAACTGTTTTGTACATAAACACTTTAGTAATCATTGCGGTTAGAGAAAATACTCTATGCTTTTATCCTCTGCCCTTACAGTTGTCTGTAGGTCGACTCTAATAGTTCAAAGTGATGGAAACCGAAATTGTCTAATTAGATTCGGTTTATAATTTCGTCTAATATTCATGAAGTTCCATCAATCAATAAAACCATGTAATAGAAATAATTACAAATTGAAATAATTAAATTTCTGAACAGTCCATCCTTAGATTTAGAATTATGGTTGATTAGTAAATTTGAAGATTTTTACTTATAGTATAAACTGAAAGTTTCTAAAACGTTGTCATAAACAGGTTTATTTTTAATGGCTAGGACATCTAGGATAAAGAACAAAACATTTGCTACACTGCTGCAGTTTTGACTAGATATCGCTTGACTGTAGTTTTATAGTTCAATTTTCTTCATCGACCTAATTAGATTGTTATGGATTTGTTTACATAGGTCAACTTCTCCACTTGTCAGGCTTCGTCAACATAGGCACACACGTAATTATACATGCAAATTAATTAACTAACATTTATATTGTTTAATACACAACATGTTTTATATTACTTTTTTTAAATACCTTGTCACTTAATGTGTATTGGATGAAATTGTATTTACAATACAATTAATTGATAACGTGTTCAATAACATTACGTAATCAAACTGTATACAAATATAATTTTAAGAAACTCAATATTGATAGTATGTTTTGAATCATTTAGTCTACAAATAAGAAGAGTCAATGATAAGAATTCTTTATTTACTCTCATGATTTTATGGCTCAAGATTTTAATTTTTAGTTTTAACATTCGTTCTGATTAGAATGTATAATTTAGCATGATTTTTTATCGATAAAATCGTAGAAAATGGTAGGGAAATAAGAGTTCAATATATAGCTTTTATTTTACAATAAATATTCCAAATTTTACAATCCAACTACAATTTGTGGTTAAATGAAGAACCAAAAATAAATTATTTTCAACTTTTAATGAACCCATCCACTATTTTAGTTTTCAGGAATGAATTAATTTGTTTCAAACTTCAGGAGTTTCACTTCAGTGGGTACGAGCATTGCAATCCCAAAGGACATAGCTGAATCTACACCTTTTTTTCATGAAATCTTGTGTTAGATCTCTCTATTTTATATTTTATCATAACTCTCTTTAAAAACTCCTGTTTGTTTCCGATCCTGACCGTATTAGTGTAATAAAAAAATCTTTATTTTGTTCTTTTTTTATAAGGTGATCATTTTTCGCCTTTAAACAACTAAAGAGGGGGGGGGGACAAGTGATATGGAGCAGCTCATATAATTCACTGACATCTGCTATCATACACACCAGACAAAACTTTGGTTCGTAGATTCATATAACTAATATTTCTCTGAGATCCTTTTTATATGTCGTGAAAAAGAGGCTAAAGCAGAGTTATTAAGGTAGTAACATTTTAACTTTATAAAAATCAAAAAAACATTCGTTTCGAGAATTTATTGAAAAAATGAAAATGATTATGAACAATCAACTATATTGAACTGCACTTGTGAAAATTACAGTAACCAAATGAATGAAAACACAATTTTCCCACAAAAAAACTTTCTTTTTACAACAAACATACAAGACGATGTTTCAATAACCAAGTCGTCACCCACAATTGATACGTACACTACTGAGAGTGGACTGTGACTATTTACTATTTGGTTACTGATCATTACCACCCTAAAACTCACAATGTCCTATAACAAAACATCCCTTTTCTTATTTATGACTAGTTTTCCAGCAGATATGAACTATATTACTATATTAACTTATATTTAATAAAAGAAAAGAAAGTACTCTAAATTCTCTTTGGAAATGTGCATAATCAAAGAGTAAATATTATTCGTTATGTTTTCCAATGGAATTTATAGCGTTATCACAATTTTCTCTTTCCTACTGTAGTGAACTTGCATTAGAATTGTAAGTCTTATCAGCTCCTACCACAATAGCTGTATTATAACCACACAATACATGAACCGCTGTTGTAGTGTAATTGGATTTGATATACAATACGGTGTGCTTGTGTGACCCGATGGTAAAAGGAAAAAAATAGTGCGCTGATAGAAGTTGATAGGTATTGAAAGCTAATACGATTCAAACGCAAGGTGTTAATATATAAAGCATAAGTTTGTCAGTTATTCAGTTTTTGTACATTTATTTTTTCAAGACTTTCAAATGTTTAGTAACTTTTTGTTTATGAAATGAGCGAGGGTTGATGTTTATTAATTTTAATTGAAGCAATTCTTGTTATTTTATATCTAGACGCAGAATATCTTATTATTTTAGACAATGTATCAAATATAATTATTTTTAAGTAGAGATTATTCACTAAATGGTAGAAAACACATCACTTTATTTGTTCAAGACTACGTTTCAATGAGTAAGTAATCATCCTCAGTTAATAGCAGTAGCAGTGATGTGGAGTAGAAATGCGGTGAACTTCCATCTAGGCACAACTCCTTTAGAAAGTCCATCACATAAAGGGGGTCAAAGGTATGTATTTCCTCTACATCAATCTGATACCCAACCAGATATATAGTACTTTTGTGCATTACTGCTCAGCATAGATAGCACTGCGCATAGATGGTGTGAGATCACTCCCTCTTTTGGCAGGATCTGGAGGTCTAATTTTTATTTCGATGCTTCAATGGTTTTCCCTGAGTCTACAATGTCCCAATGGTACAATGGAATCTTACGGTTTCTTCTCAAACATTTCTGACATGTCTTCCTCTCCTTATTGGGTTCTTCTTCTATCACGAGTGTGAGCCTCCTGAAAAACCTGATTTAATATCTTCGTGTTGTAGTGGAAATCTCTACGAAGTTGAGTACCTCCATTTGTTGATTTTGAAGAAATTTTTAATTTTGCCAGCAAGTTGATTTGCGGTACCAACCCACACTATCTTCGTTGATTATTAATATTTTCAATAAAACACTTTTCAGCTTATTGCCATCTTTAGTTAAACATTACACTGCACAAAAATCACTCACGCACAAACAGAAACAATACATTTAAATACAGAAAAAATTATAGAGATTAAGGGTCCTACTTCTGTGGCCTCTCTCATAATACTTTGTAATGAGTACATGTTTTCCTGATTGTTTGTTTTAATTATCTAAATTGTATAGGGTTTTTAAAATGGAATTCCACTCAAATTTTGTTATTCATTTAAGATATTTAAGACGTTCAACTGTAATGAGCTACACTTGTGGAAACTTCAATAATCAAATAAATGGAAACACAGATTTTCTACAAAAATCATTTTATTTGTGTACCGCAAATACAAGACGACATTTCAATGATTACGTCATCATACTCAAGCTGCTACATGCACACAAACACTGCTCCTACATGTCTTACATGCACTGCCAGTAGTGTTTGTGTGCATATAGCAGCTGAGTATGATGATTTAACACATTAAAACGTTGTCTTGTATTTGTGCTCCAAAATTAAAGTTTTTTTTTTTGGGAAAATTGGGTTTTCATGCATTTGGTTAATTAGGAAGTTGATTGATGACTTCTTAGAATCAAAGCTAAAAAAAAACTTTCACGTAGTTAAAAAATATAAAAAAGTATATTGTATTGTTAAGAATTTCAGTAGTTTGGATGCATGAATTATTTTAAGTAACATGACTAAGTAAGTACCATAATAAAGGCGCCAACCAAGGAATCTCTAATTTGAAAAAGAAATAACATTAGCTTTAATATGTTTTACCTTTCTAAATAAATATGTCTTCATCTCTCTCAAACAACCTGTTCAATATACGAGGTATTAAAGCAAGCAACTAATCGTAATTTTACGACCAAGTAATGTCCACATAAATGTAAAATATATCATTAAATCTAAACTGCAGTAACTATTTACAGAGTGGATCCCTAGAGACATCGAGCCAGTTTCCCAAGACAGACTTGTTACATGTTAATAGAAAACTTTGCATGTTATAGGTAATAGATTTGATCTGAGAAAGCGATGTCGTAACATTGTAGTAAATACGAAATATATTTCCCTGCATGATTATAGATTAGAATTAGAATAATAACTATTTGAAATATTATTTTATAACATAAATCTGGATATTATAGTTGAACTTCATTGTTACAATTAATATACAATTTTGTATTTATAGGAATATATTTGGGAATGATTTGGTTTTGACAATGTTTTTACCCTGTTTATAAGGTGGGAGTATACAATGTTCACTTACTATTTATAACAATAAGAAATAATAATATAATGATTACGACAAAGTCCCAAAGTTCCAAGAGCAGTAAACAGCACTTGTGTAACAGTGAAAATAATATATATCTTTGAGCAGCAGGTGAGCACCATTAGTCAGTTTCATTCTACTTGTGTGCAAGTTTAGAGTCTATTTATATTTAATTTATCTGTGTAATTTAATAATTTCATCTTAAAGTAACAGTTTACATTAACTGTTGTTCAGTCACTTGTTATAATGTAGAGGCACAGTTCTTCAACTACAGTTAACAGTTATTTAAACGTGATGTTCGTAAAAGATGAGGGTTTGTTGGTAACAACTCTAGTTAAAATTTATCGAACTTCAATATTGTTAATTTGTTTTTAAAGGGTTTACTTTTTGAGCAGTTACAGTCAAATAAATAATAAATTTACTTATGCGTCAGTTGACGAAAACACGTTTTAATATCTTACTTAAATGTTTTGAAAAATTACTTTAGACTTGTGTCTGAGTTAGTATTTTAGTAGTTTGAGGTTTATTAATATGTGTTCACTAATTTTAATTGTATAATAATAAATTACCCATTTGTATACAGACAAATATAAATCTTAAAAAGATTTAACAAATGCGTTTATTGAAAAGCTTTTTGGAAAACACATGTATTCATATAAACATTGATATACATAAGTTTAGATTAGGTTTGTATTTTGTGTAACAAAATTTTGAAGAAAATACGTTATAGGTTTTTCTATAACGAAATCTATAGTTGAAAATATATATGTAAAAAAAAGCGTTACATAAATGTAATATTTAATTTACGCAATTTATCCATGAATATTTCCACAATTGATTAATTTTGAAGAATCTCAAAGCCCTATATATTTTACAATAGAGTATACATTTCCTTAGATGGGTAGAAAAAATATTTTTAACTCAAATTACTTTTATCTTAATTTTTCCCTCTCACTCTCTCTCTCTCTCTCTCTCTCCCACGTTGAAGTCGATTTAGAGAAATTGAGTATTTTATAACAGCCACATGGTTATGTTTTATTTTTTACCGATAAGTCACTAACCGTCATTTTTGGAGAGATTTCGAACAATAATTTTTGTTTTATTCATCTAGGCTTACACTTCATCAAAATTTTATTCACATCGTTAGAGCTAATTGTGAGAAAATATTAATATTGTATTTTTTCTCTTATGGTTGCTCGTCAATATTTTGAGTTATAAAAAATGTGATTAAAATATCATCACATTATAAATTATAATCCTAACTAATCTTATATTTTGTTAATAATTCCAATCATGTTTGTTATTGTAGGCCTGGAGTCGAAAATTTGATTACTTTATAATATTTCATTATTTTTTTTACGTGTGATTTACTAAGTGGGATCGGCTAATTGTATTTCATTGTTGTTTCAGGGGGGAAAACCTTTCGGTTATAATCGTTTTATAATAAAGGGGGGGAACACAAAATAAAGACACCTACCATTCAATGTTTTATTTGCGTTAGGGTCTGAAACAAAAGTTGACCAAGAGACCTGTTGATACAGATGGAAGAGAGGGATCTAAACCAAGAATGAAAAAATGGTGTATATTCAGCTACATGTTTTTTTAAACACTAACTCATCAACATTATAAAATTAAAAATATGAGTTATTCACTTAATAATTATGCATTAACTCTCACTGTAAATATTACAAATTATTAACAATTAATATTTGTTGACTGTCAATAATCTTTAAAGGTATATGGTCTCTTAACTCAGAATCATATAGAATCATTGATCCATTCACCATTGTAGCAAATAACTTTATCTCAATCATCCCCTCTATTAGACTCACAACCAGTTTTCTAAATTAATAAAACTGTATATTTCCTCGATTAATGGATTTTCACATTACTAAAAGAAAATATAGTAGAAAATTGCAATATTATTTAAAAAATACATTTATACATGTCTCTTTATGTTTTATTTGTATATAAATGCAGCAATGTTTTCAATTTTAATTTTATAGTGTTTTTAACGATTTTTAAATATTGTTAAGTTTTTTTTTTCCTTTTACTCCAGGTCTTGTCTCATTTGGGTTTTCGTTTCTAGCTAGAAGCTCACAATAGATACACGAATAAGAAGCAGGGGTTTATTTTCTATACATCTCTAAAGGTATCTCTTTTGATAAGTTACTCGTTACCCTCTTTAGTTTCAATTTGCTTTCTTACCTTTTAAACCTTCCTGAACACATAACCGTTATCACAATCTTCCTGTGGTGATCGGTAATTGAATTACTTCCGCTGAGGAATGTCAAGGGTATTTCTGTCTATAGGAAATATAAACCCACCTGATGATAACACTGAGCCCATATGATGACAAAATCATTACTTATTTATAAAATTACATTAAACACAACTCTTACAGTTTAATGATTTTAATATTTATTTTATTTTTATAAAATAAAAAGTTTAGTTTCCTAAATTATTTCTTTGCAACATCAGTATTCACGTATTTTCAAATAATCAAAATTTATGGTTTTCTAATAACTCTCCAGAATAGTACAACAAATATTTATCCAATATGTTAAGATTGTAAATTTTAATAATCTTTCAACACATACAAAACATTTTTGAATCTAGTTAAATTTTTAAAATTTTAACTTTGAAATTTTAGTTTGTAACCTTATACATTCACGCAAATATTACGTTTATTTATTCAAACGCGTTTCAATGACAAAGTCGCCATCCTCAGTAATATGTGATCTACAATAACTAAACCACAACTAACCATATATATTCTATCTGTTCTATCAAGTATAATTCTCAATCTGTACCGTTTGCCGAACGTATTTTGCATCAAAAATTAATTACTTTGTGAGATAAATCAATTTCAACCAACGGTGCTGAAACCATTGGCAATTTCTTTTTACTTACTCATCTCAATACTGAAATAAAAACTCACCGAATCTATTCGTTACCACATATAACAGTTCGGTAGTTGTCAGTCAAAAACTTAAAATGAACCATAGACGTTATTTTTGGGAAAAAAAAAAGTATTTATAAATGTGACATAATCAAGTCTAGAGTGTAAAGATTTGAATGACGACGAGCAAGTTTTAAATAATTATTCCTGAGGTGTAATATTTTATTACTTGTAACTTTTCACAAAGGTTTGGATTATTAGTCTCCACATTCCACTAAAATTTCAATGAAATCTGTAGAAAAGAATGTAGGAAATTCCGTCTTTAATAATGACCATTTTGCCATATTTGTTTTTCTACATGCTCCTCTTTTTTTCTTGCTACACCAACATTTTGAGTTATGTTCAAACTCTCAAGATGTAGCAGTAACTATGTATACATTGACGAGTTTGTCCTGTAGAGCGCAGCATAATAGACAGGCGACAAACGTTATTCAAGAGAAAACAATATTTTTATTGGAATTTAAAACGTATTTTAACTCCCACGTATTTTGACATTTATTCTTGACCCAACACATAAATTAAAAAAAAACAAATTATGGATTATAAAACGACTTGATGAATTTATCTTTTTAAGGTTTCAATTAACTGGTTTTTATGTATAATTTATTTGTATTCCTCCATTTTTATTATGTTTTTATTAGTTTAATTATTTTTCTAAACCAACTACACTTAAACCCATCTGTACTCTCCAGACTGGTTTTGCAATGTCATCTGTTGTTATATTTCCAAGACAAGTGTTGTCTTGAATTAATAGCTTTCAACAAAGTTATTTTAAAATTTACGAGGCACTAAATGTAAACAATATTTAATATTACACAGTTGATATTAATTTTGTTAAATGTTAGTAAAACTGTATTCAGATTTGTTAAATGTTTGAATACAATTTATATATAGTAATATACAGGATGTGTAAAAAGGTAGGATCACCTGAGAGTTATGAACCCAAACAATTTCAAAAATATATGACACAAGATATGTCCAAATAAATTTACCCTGGGAATTTAATGGCGATATCAGATTTTGATTAATATTAATTCACAATGTTTAAAGTGTATAACTCTGCACACACGACAGACGGCAGATGCTAGACAGACAAATATCAATCCAAAAACTACTATTTTTGGATTATAGCAACCTCAAAAGGGATATATACGCAAAATCTCGACATCAAAATTTTGACGTACAAGAGAAGAAATAAAGAAAAAATTATTTCTTGAGAATATCCTTCAAATATGAAAAAATAAAATAAATTCGAAATTTTTTTTTTAACTATACTAAGTTTATTACAAAATATTTCAAACAGTTGCCTAATCCTTCATAAAAAAGTTTTCAAATATTGGATATTTCCAATAATTTTTATATTTGGAAATATAAAAATTAAAATTTAACAAACATTTTAATTTGCATAAAAAACAAAACAAAATGTTCGTATATAAATTTTGTTCCACCTAAGCTAAGTTGCTATCAAGCAAATTTACCCATGTACGAGTTATTCAGTTACAACCATACATCTTTCCCCGTTATGCACACGACAACGATTTTTCTTTTTTTACAGTTACCAAGAAAACTTATCCAACTGTATATCAATTTAATTGTAATTGATCTAATGTAACTCAAAACTTCCGTCAAAGTATCTCTATTGCATTATTAAAACCCTTAATCCTCCACAGAATAGGTCAATTTCCCATTGATTTGATGTGTCCATATTTTATGAGCCACATCCATTATACCTTCACATGCAATGATAGAAATAACTAGAAAATTACATTAGTTTAATTTTTGTTTTGTTTCATTACGTACCGGTACATATTACTGTGATTTATTTGTGTGGTGTGGTGGTGGTGTGTGTGTGTGTGTGTGTGTGTGTGTACGTATTTGTATATATATATAAATAATTAAATGCCATACATTAAAAAAAAAAACGAAAAAAAAATATATATTTTTTCGTTATTTTTTTTTTAAAGTATGGTATTTAATTTTTTATAATATACAATATACGTCTATAGGTTTTTAGGTCTATTAACCTTAACGCAAATACACCATTGAATGGTGGGTGTCTTTATTTTGTCCCCCCCCTTTTATTATAAAACGATTATAACCGAGAGGTTCCCCCCCTGAAACAACAATGAAATAAAATTAGCCGATCCCACGTATTAAATCACGCGTAAAAAAAGTAATGAAATATTATAAAGAAATCAAATTTTCGATTCCAGGCCTACAATAACAAACATGATTGGAATTATTTACAAAATATAAGATTAGTTAGGATTATAATTTATAATGTGATGATATTTTAAAACCAGCTGTGATTTCACGACGTCGCACATCATCCAAAGTCTTTGTAATGGGATGAATCTATTCCACGCTACATACATATTTAATGTTTGTATTCAGTGTGGAATACATGAAACAAAATCATTTCTCTTGTATGTTTTTAAAATGTTAAGCGAACATGTCTTATAGAAATAACTGGATGAACTTCCTCGTACTGTAGAAATCATGAGTTAAATGTATGCTACAATGATAACTGTGTACAGAAATGTTTTAAAAATTAAGTTTTCTGCTTTAAATAAAGTAATATAATTCAATGTAATAGAACTGTTAGTTGTACTTAGAGTTAGATAGAGAACAGTAAAACAAATGGATATTTTTTATGCCAGATGTATTTGGAACGAAGTCATCCCCTTATACGTCAATATTAGGGTGTAAATCATTTCATGATGGAGCGCGTGGAACAATACGCCTACTGCCTGTACTTGCAAGTGGTTTTATAAAAATATTTATATAACATTTCTCATTTCGTGCCTTCTTCTATTATTGTGACTTGTTACATCTGTCTTACATTTCAGTTTAACTATAGGAATTTTTGATAATTATAAAATAACAATTTTTCTAAAAATGTTCTATTAATTTTCAACACAATTTTCAGTGAGGGAAATTTTTAACGTAAATTAGTGTAAGAATCATGTTGCTAGTATCCAAGTCACTATTGTTTTAACTAACAATTAAATTACCTTATATGGTTTCCGCCAGGTGACTTCTTTTTTAAACACTAACGCGTTTTAAAGCATCTGCTCCATCTTCAGAGTTCTTTTCACTCAGTTGAGATCGTTAAAACATTAAAATAAAATATAAAAACACAGGGACATTTACATATATATATATATATATATATATATATATATATATATATATATATATTTATATATCACTTATCGTATAGCGACACTTGGGATGCGCATCATATCAATGTCCGTGTGTTTTTATATTTTATTTTAATGTGTTAACGATCTCAACTGAGTGAAAAGAACTCCGAAGATGGAGCAGATGCTTTGAAACGCGTTAGTGTTTAAAAAAGAAGTCACCTGGCGGAAACCATATAAGGTAATTTATTTGTTAGGTAAATTAGTGTAGATATTAATATCAGTTTCAACTATTAAGAGTATCAATTTGTCATACTTAATAAATAGTTTTAACAATGTTACGAATAATAAATTCCGTAATAATATTAAGCTACGGAGGTTGATTTGATTCTCAAAATAATACAAATGTTAAGCAAACAATTATGTTTGTATTTCTTAAATATATTCTTAATGTGCTACAAAAAAAATTATTAAATAAAATAAATTTATTTCTAGGATTATTAAAAGATTTTTTTTTTTAAATAACGAAAACAAAAACAGAATTATTTAACTAAATATTTATTGTAGGTCCTATTATATATTTGTTACAAAATATATCCACCAAAATTACGTAAATTAAAAAATACAAATAAACATTTGTAACACTGGCCAGTATTATTATGCATATAATTATATTTTATTCCTACCCTCTTACTTAAGTATATTTGACGCGTAGTAGAATTTATTCCATCATCAGACAATCTTTTCTAGGAGGTAGTTATCATAATAAAATTAAACACACAAAAATTACACATGTAAAATTAAAAACACGAAATTTAAACTAAACTTTAAAATATTAGTTGCACACCATGGAACCTCGGAACCGACTGTAAATTTCGTGTTTTTCAATTTTATATGTATAATTGGTGTGTGTTTAATTTTAATGTGATATTGACCTCCTATATCAGGAAGATAAAGATAATCTCTATAATCTTTGTTTAGATTCCCTCTGAGGATGACAACTTTGTTGTTGTAACGGCCATAAAGGTTTAATTCTAAATAAACAGTTTACTTTCTACAAAAGTTTGTTTTTAGTTATTTTGTTTATTCCCAAGTGTGTTGAGGGACTTTGAAAAGTGTACTTTTTGATTGACAACTATCAATAAGCATGTTTTTGTTACGATTAATTTTTAATCGTTCTTGTTTAGTTTGGGGATGGGTGACAGGGAAAATTTATTTTTAATATTATTGCATATACAAATTAATTTAGCCTACATGTTATTATTGTGAACAGACGTACTTGTACTTTATTGGGTTTATATTTTGCTTAGATGGGAATCCCCTTGACATTCCATAGCGGAAGTAATTTAATTACTAGACTCTACAGAAAGATTATGACTGCTGTTTTAATGCTCTATGAAATGTGTTCAGTAAAGTTTAAAACTCAGTGACACAGTGTAACCCAAGTCCCAAGGGATATATTTAAAATATGCGAAGTTAAACTTTTGTTAATACTTTAATGATTACATTTTTCACTGTACAATGCATTTACGATTAATATTTTGGTATTAATATCAGTGACGAGGTTGGAATGGAAATGGTGAAGAAAGAATACGTAGAATAAATTCAACAAAATAAAGTTGAAGCAACTTTAAAAATAACATCATAAATGTGCATGACATTTTCACATTGAAATACAATTTGTGAACAATAATTGTTAATTATCAAATGAAAGATATTGAAAGTGCAACACAAATACAAAATATACTTATGCCCTTCAGTATACATACAACATTTGCAAAGTTAATAATAATGAAATTAAATAAATAGAAAGAAAAATCGATTTTAGCCCTACAAATAATCGCAACAAACACAAGAAGAATCATTTACAAAATATCAAGGTTAGTTATATCGTAAATTATAAACAAAGCAGACATTTCAAAACTGCCAGTAAACCAGATGCGTCTTCATGAGGGATTCCTACATCACACGTCATCAAAAGTCTTTGTAATCGGATTAAACCATTCGACGCTACGTACATATTTAATATAGTATTCAGTGTGGGATAAATGAAAGAAATTTATCATGTACATTTTGTTTTTTCATGTATTTCAGAGAGGGTAGATTTAAATTCCCTTGCTTCCTATTTTTTCACATTTTATATCAGACTGTTGTTTAACCAATAGTACCCTTATAAATGTAAAAACACTAACTTTATAAGTGTTTGTAAATTTT
The DNA here is from genome assembly GCA_963513935.1 of Aphrophora alni. NCBI lineage: Eukaryota > Metazoa > Arthropoda > Insecta > Hemiptera > Aphrophoridae > Aphrophora > Aphrophora alni. Next base: position 129,921,424 of record OY740770.1, on the reverse strand, counting down.
AGGGGATCACTCTGAGTGTATAAGATGTAGGAATTTATTTAAAAAATGTTAATGCAAAGTTGATAATGACACATATCAAGATAAGTATCGTTTAACACCTTCTTTGTTTTTATTAAAATCAGTGTTTGAATGAAAATTGAAAAATATTTTACCGTTTTCGAGATATCAGTAATCTTAAGATTTAGAAGTCGACTTTAAAGTTGCAATAAGAAGGCGGTATTGCGATATATAGTTAAAAATCGTATTTTTTTTTTCCTAAAAACATTGGTGGAATCAAAACTGAAAACGTTTTTACAGTTTTTGAGACATCCTACCTAATCTAAACTTACTGATATATGTTGACAACAGTAAAACCTTTTTAATGTTTAATTCAACTACTGTTCTTAGAAGAAAGATACGGTATGACCAGCTTCTTCTCATTACAACTTTCAAGTGGGCTTCTAAATCTTAAACTTAAATATATCTCGAAAACGGTAAAACCTTTTTCAGTTCTGATTTAACAACTGTTTTTAAAACAAAAAGCCACTGTTAAACTATATGTTACAACACCACCTTCAATTGAAGATTTTTGATTTGACTTACATCTCGGACCTACAGTGATTTAAATTTCCAAACACGCAGGAATTATATGTTTACATTATAATGGGTGGAATTGGTTAAAAAATTATTTGATGTCAAATGTAAAAAAAAAAAATAATAATAATAATAATAAGGGGAAGGGAGTTTAAAAGCACACTGAAAGCTGTCATATCGGATAAATCCAATAAGTTATAAAGCAAAACTTATGGGATTATTAAAAATTTTGTAGGAAAAAAAATTGTGTACTTTGTTTCTGTCAGAAATATTAGTTGGATAGGTACTGATAAGGTATATCTGAGGGTAAATTAAATATAAAAAAATTACTACTTTATTTGGAGAGTTAAACTCAAATTAAATATTCTCAATGTTAGATTCAAATTTGAGATCAGAGAATGTGCACAAACCCCAACATTTTGAACACTCTAATATCAATATATTTAATAAAGATGGGGGATTTATACTTAAAAAATACTAAACCCAGTTTTATAATTGAAGTTTGAAGGTCAAGAGGCGTAGATTTGCCGAAATTCTTCATTATTCTGATAAATTTTGACTAAAGGACAGGAATAGCCTTTCAAATTCAACATTTTCCCTGCTTTAAATTGACAAAAAATATTAATTTTGTACATCACAGATAAGTATGTTACAGTTGGTAAACATCAGATATCACAACTGAGTATATTACAGCTGATAAACATCATAATGTTATTGTTTAATCTATATTATTATTACTGAGTTGTGAACTCCATTTCAGAAAGCAAAGATAATTGTCTATTTTTATATTACAACGTTTATATACAACATCGAGATATTCTAACAAAATTAAGTAATACCATGGAAAAGTAGTTTAAAATATTTACGTATGCTAGCTAGGCTTTACGTATTTCGTTTTGAATCCATTTTTATATTTATTACCATAGCAACAATTTGCATAAAATATTAGAAAAACAGCTGATTGAGTCCACCAGCATCAATAATTAAATTTTCTGTTAATTTTAGGTTAGGACTAGCCGGAAATAATATAAATAATTTGAAATTACCATAGTAACCACATTTGCATAAAATAACAAAACAGCTGATTGGTTTCATCAGTATCATTAATTTTTTCTGATAATTTTATGTTGGGCCTAGGCTGGACTAATATGAATAATTTGGTAGTATTTGAAACAAATGTATGGCTTAAAATATGATATACTTGATTCAATGAAAGAATTAAGCCCAAACTTTGTGGTAGCATGAGGTGTGTCCTATCCGATACTGAAAAAAACCAAATAGCCTAGTTAATAACAAAGCCAGTTGTTATTGACGTTTAAAACCAGACTACTACGTTTTACCTGAAAATGAAGTAAAAATGATATTGCCAAAATCGTAGTGGATTTATTTATATAATTATTGTTATATTTTAAAATCATAATAATTGTGTTTTGTAATTTATCGCTGAACTGGATATTCGGGCAATATTATATTAAATAGTGTATTCATATGTGTTTAACGTACATATGTGTATATACATGCGAAATCGTATGTGTGTGGGTGTGTGTTTATTGGGGTAAAATATAGTGAGCGTTCAGTAATGGAGTGGTAGGTTTGTGGGGGGTGTGAGTTTGTGTTTATGTATTATTTTTATTGGGACATTATACATTATTTGTGTAAATGGCAATCAATCCACGACGTTTTGGGTGAAAAAATATTCTAGATTTAAAACTTAGTTTATAATATATCCCTAGGCTACTAGGCTATATTGGTGTTCTTTATTTTTATGATCTAGTTTTATTACTTAATAACGAGAGTTGATTTATACTCCTGAAACGACGTGTATTAGTTTTTACATACCCAAATTATCCCAAATATCCAATTAATTTATATTAACAATATACTCCATCTATCATTATTAAATAACTGTAAACCCAGATTTTTTGATTTATTTTTTCTAGGGATAATTTCTGTTCATATTTTATTGTTGTATTAAAAACAACCATGTTTTCGATTTACACATTGCTCTACACTCCATCTTTGTTTTTATTTTGTTGTATTTATTTAACGTCATTCACTTGGGATTTTCTGTCCTTAACTTGAAACTCACAATAAATACCATAATACGAAGCAGGGATTTACTTTATAATGGAAGTTGTGATCGCTATAGTTATTACGTTTGTACTATTTTACTATTTTCATTTTGGATATACGTTTTAAATGGAACGTAATAATTATTTCTCTTTAGCATTAATCTGTGGGTTACTAAACATATTTCAATGATATGTTTTAACAGTCTCCATAATCTACCTGTAGGGTTCTGTAATTTAGTTCCGCTATGGAATGCCAAGAAGATTGAACAAACTTTGGAAGTTTAGACAGAGCAAATTTTAATTTATTATATTTCATGTTTTGATTTTATGATTTATAATATTAAATGAGAGGGTGTGATGGACGTTTCTTTACTTCGAGAACATATCAAAACCAAGCTCAATGAGATCTCCTAAACAGGAGTAAAGATTTGAACAATATAATTAAACAGGGAAACGATATCAAGGGTTGATTACGTTAGATGAATTTAAATACACGCTTACAAAAGTATTGGTAACTTGTTTTTAAAATTAAAAGATAAATAGTTTTGTGTTATGCTACGCTGCTAATGTTACAAAATTGAAATTGAGACTGAAATTTCTAAGTCACTCTACATAAAATATATTTTAAATAACGTCGAAAAACCCGTAGAAAATTCATATATTTCTGTAGATTATCTGACATTGTACAGACAAATTATTTTAATCATTATGAAAACTGGTATGATAATGGTGTGGAATATTTTTGTAATACATTTTATCGTCTATTATTATTTTTGTAAATAATATTCTTGTAACAGTCAAAAAATTCTTTTTTTATTTATTAAAGTAAATTGGTTTTGTCACTATAAAGCTTGTCCACTAATAAGGAAGATGTATATATTTTATATTTAATAAAGAAGTGACTGCTGTTTTATTCGATAAGTTAAAAGTTACAAAAATAAATTTAAAAGTTTTAAAAGTTAAGCCCTCTATTTTTGAGTTAAAACTAAAAGAATTACCATTTATTTCGTATAAACCGCCATTTTTTCAATATGGCGGTCATCTCTATGTGTTATTTTGGGAACCCTTTTTTTATGGCGATAAACACATTATAATTTCTTTAAATTCTTGATAATTTTTCTATATTACTAAATGTTTATAAACTATAAGCACTCACAAGGTTCAAGGTGTTTTTAGTAGTATATTTTTTTGTACCTAAAACATTGAACCTAATTTAAAACTGAAATATAGATAGGCTGTTATTCAATAAAAGAAGTCGATTAAAATATCTCGGTATCTCGATTTTGTTTAGTAATTGTCAATAACACCTACAGGCTTACAACATTATTACCGGATGTAATTAACCTTCTGATAAGATATTATAGCTGAAAGAAAGTATTAACAGTGATTAATAATACAATTTGTTCTTAATTCACAAGGTGTAATACATTAGTAATAATAAACTAGCTGATGTAACCAGTGGATGTTTCCAGTTAATAACCAAAACAAAAATTTTTTGTTTTCTTTCAGTAACACTGTAATAACTCAAGGTACAGCACCAATAAAAAACAGTATTGTTTTTACAACTTTCACCCTAGTTCTAGTTAAAATTTCATCTGAATCCTCTCTGGAAAATGATAATTTTCAGAATTTTTTAAACGTTTAAGTGTCTGTCTCTCATAAACGGTTAGAGATATTAAAAAAATATCTCAGAATAAAACAAAGTCGTAAAAAAAAATGTTTCATCCAAAATCGCCCTAAAAATAGGGGTTCTGAAAACAATTTAGACCTGACCGGCATATTTATGACCTGATGATATAAAACATTGGTAATAGCTTTAGTTTTAACTCAAAAATCCTGGGTGTTTCCTTTTGAAGTTTTTTTTGTTACTTTTGTAGTTATCGAATAAAACAGCGGTCACACCAGCTTCAATCATCCTGTATGTTGTACACGCAAATATAATGGAAAACCTAAATATTGACTAATAAAATAACTACAACTAGAAGCCTTAGAGGAGTTTTAAACAAATATTTTTATAAACGAACATGCAAGTATTATTATACTAAACATGTTATGCCCAGGTGTCGTTTCACGCTTCAGTATCAGCTCCATATTAGAACCTCCTTTAGTTAAGTCATTTAAACCAGAATCAATACAATGATTCTGGGACAAATATAGGATTTTAAATGTCATTGAAGTTTTGTAAATTATGTCTCTGCCTTTAACGAACAGTGACACTTGGTTCCTCATTTCAAACTTAATTGAAGTAATGAAGAAACTTAAAATAATAGGTTGTTTGATCAGATACTAGGTCATAAGGAATGGTAGAAACAAGGATCTGTATGAGAAACCGTATCACTTAATAATTATCACAAACATATTTCCTTAGATTTATGTTTTTACTCTCTTGAAATAGATTTGTAAGAATATACGCGTTTCCATCTATCTTTGGTTGGTAATAACAATAAACCATTGTCTTTATCACTATGTAGAATGGCATATTTACGATTTTGCTTCTTACCTTGCATTTCCCCAATACATCAAAATATATAGACTGTAATACACCATTTTATATGCATATATAAAACAAGTGCAGTATATTTATTTCAAATTACAGTACTTAGATGAATAATTTATCCAAGTTTATTTCATTAAGTTTACATTAAAGTTACCTTAAAAATGATATTAATTTAAATTGTTCATATATAGAGAAAGTTATGTGATGGGGTTTAAAATCGATATTGAACTATATTTGTATTATTTAAATAATATAATGTTCAAATTCTCAATCTAACTGATTCTAAAACTTTTACGGGAGTTTTGCGCTATAATTAAAATCGGTAAATTTTCAGTCTAATCCTGGTTGGGGAAATTTTTTTTTTAATATATGCCTAAGTCAGGCGCTGATCCTCGTCGTGGGATTTATTTATATTTTTGTTGGTTATACTGTAGACAATGACATCATTGTATGTTTACTTATATTCCAATGCTATAAATTGTTTATATTTTTGATTAGATCTATGAAAATCTAGTTTATCAGATTGATATAAATAATATAAATGTATTCATGTTGTGTTTATTATGAGTAATCGTAGGCCTCGAATCGAATTTTAAGTTGTACTATTTTAAAGTATAACATTTTATCTGGTTTTTTGTAACTAAATTATTTGGTAAAATTTGTAAACTAAATTGACTAACCACAATAAAAAATGTATAAATAGATTTCGATTGTATGTTTCTGTACAATTTTTGACCTTTTTTGAGTGTCAATACTTTTAAAGTTTATTATTGTCCAGGGAACTTATTATTATTTACTTGATGACGCATTTAAATAGTCTAAAGATTGCTATTGCAGCCATTTTCAATGTTTATCCTCAAATTCGACAGAAAATCTGTAATAAAATACAGAATTTTAAAAATCTAATACATTTTTAAAATTATATTTTTTAATTTATTTAACACACACATTATATATATATATATATATATATATATACCAGGTGTCAAAAAGTCCCAGGACGGTTAATTAACATTTAAACTTTAGAAGATGGAAATCTCAAAAGTTTAGAAATCCTTTTTGATGTAACAACACCTAAGTGGGAGTTTTTGGGTGAGTGAGGAGTAACTTAATATTTTCAAATATAAAGCTTCATCGAGTAATTTTAAAATCTCATTTTAAAACAGTTTAATGTGAAATAAAAAGCTTACTACAATCTAAAATGACGGCCGGTCGAATATTTAAATAATGAAATTTATTTGAAAATCTTCTCTAAGGAAAATAGGAGACAAATTATTACAGCAAAAACTTTACTCATATTCTATTCAAGTTTTAAATAGGGAGTTGCGTTACCCTAAAATTTTAAAGTATAATAACAAATTTGAATATTTAAATTGGAGTAAATAGCGACCACTAGTTTGTGAAGTTATTTTATATTAAATGTGACTTTTAAATTGACATATTATTTGATGCGACGAATTGAAAAAATTGAGTTTCCCACCCCCAAAATCAGCATTTTGAGGTGGTAATGAATGTCAAAATATGGTGTCTTTACATCAAAAACATTTATATAATTTGAGCTTTCCATGTTTTAATATTTAAAGGGTAATATATCTGGAGTAGAATTATCAAAATGTCGGGACAATATACCAGAAATTCGTAGTGTTTAATATGTTCCCGTTAGGCCATTTAATAATTATGAACTCCGGTTTTAGTAATTTCCTAGATCTATGTTGTAACAACGTATAACCCTAAATTTGTCGTAGAACTACGTTCAGGTATGTGGTGTTAATTTATAAGTCCCTTTATTATTAAAGGGTGTAAGGCGATAACTTATTGTAGGTCTAAATAACAATCGACAGCCCTACATTACAAAACGTGATTGTTAAGAAGGCTTCTTCCTCCATTGACGTTCCCTTTCAAGTAAGTTCTTCGTTACACGTGGTAGCACCGCCCCCCCCCAATCGGTTTAAATACCATGCCCGGACTTTTGAAACGTGGTATAAATAAAAAACTTGTTTTTCGTTAATAAATTCTTGTGGATAATTGTGTGTGTGTGGGTGATGGGCGTTTGTTAAGAAGGGATTGCTTAGTGGGGATGTGAGAGTGTGTTTGTTTGTGTTCATCTCTCAAAACATTTTATGATTTTTAAAATAAGGGTCTCTTCTGTATCTTTGTTTCACCCAAAAATAAACACAAGACTAGTTCTCAGAAATATAAAATGAAATATTTCTTGTCTTTACAAATATTGTTAATACGCTGTATGATTATTAAGAATGTGAACAAATTTTACTTCTAATGATGTAATTAACTTTGCTTTACACTTGTTCATTATAACGTTTTAAATTTGTCATATTTATATCATGTTTTGTGTGTCAAGAATTTCCATTCCTTCCAGAAATTCTCACATTAAATATCAAAATATGATGCAGATATATTCCATTGTATAAAATATGATTTAAAGTTAAGCGCATGTAAAGTTTTAGTATTGTCCAATAAGTTTGAAGTAGCATATTTTAATTATTTCTCTTTAACATCAGTGAGTGTTGGTTTCATTGCATCGCTCACTTTTAAGTCTGACTGAACACAATTCACTGAGTTGTCATAATGTTTCTGTAGGGATTAGTAATTGAATAACTTCCTTTATGGATTATCAAGGGGATTCCTGTCTACAGGAATTATATCCCCCGTAATCATACAAGTATACCTGCTCTCAATACTGAAATCTATTAAGTATAAACTTATTCGTTTATTCAGTTTAAATGAGAATATAGAATAACATATATGTTAATTTAAATGATTACAAAGTGTACTTTAATTTTTAGACCCATGCCGTATAAATGGTTTTTTGTATAGTTAGCACTTAACTTTAACGTTTAAGAACTATAAACGATGTTATTCCCTTGTTTTAAAAAAAAATTTCATTTTATACGGTAAAATACGGTTTTCTTATAATTACACAGTCTTAGAATACCATAACTAAACCTTCAGTATATATTTGTATATTGGTTGTTAGTAAATGACACCTCTGAAAGTAAAATAATATTCCAGAAGTTTAGATAGGTGTAATATAAATTTATGAACACATCAATATCATATAGTTGTATTTTGTAAAGGATTATAGGTTTTAATAATATAATTCACTGTGCAAAAACTGACACGACAGTTGGTAGATAACATGACATAAATTACAATTAGGTTGTCGTAGCAGTGGATAAGATTTATTGGTTACTTTACTTTTAAAACAATTTTAAAAGGGAAATAATGTTGCCAAGCTGCACCGAAGGGGGGGGGGTGGAGTTGCAAGATTTTGATCAATACTAAAGAGTACTATTTAGTCAATTTTGTTTACTTTTTGTAGCTTGTTTCAAAGAAAAATATATTTATTTTTAAAGATTTCTTTTCAATAACTCTTGAATGATGTATCATAAGTGGCAATTTTAAAGATTTTAATGGAGAACAAGCTCAATTGGTATAGTACAGTCAATTTTCGTTTACACTTTGATAACTTGTGTTTATCAAAATGTATTTATTTATATCTTTTATATTATTTTTATAGTAATTCTTGAAAGATGTGTCATAAATAAAGTTTTCAATGAAGAAAAATCTCAATTGGTAAGTGCTGTCAATTTTCGTTTACGTTTTGGTAACTTGTTTAGAACCAAAACATTTATTTTTGATATTTTAAGATTTATTTTGATTTTCCTTTTATGAATTGCTTACGTTAAAATAACCTTAAACAAATTTAAATGTGGAAATAATGTTGCAAGCTGCACTGAGGAAAGAGAACCAAGGAGTAATATATATTTAGTCAAATTATTTTGTTTTGTAGCTTGTTTGGAATAAAAATACATCCATTTTTTATGTAATCAAATTTAATTAATAATTACAAATTTCTATTAATTTAAGTTATATTGCAGGAATGCCTTTTACAGATTGCTTAAATTATAGTTTACCTTAATTCTCGGGAAGCAGTTGCGCTACCATTGGTAGCTTCTTCAGACGTAATATATATATATATATATATATATATATATATATATATATATATATATATATATATATATCAACATTCATTATCACATAATATATTGAATTTCAATTGTACGTGTAAGCGTTTGTGCAAATTTTAAAATTAAGTTTTATATAAAATTATAATTCAATAGGATTAAAGTTTGTAGCGATCTAGTATGAAAAAAAAACAAGAATTAGGTTATTTTTAAAGTAACTTTTAAAGGGATTTTATCAGTGAAAATTTGTTTTAATTTATAAAATTAAAATTAAAATAGGAAGACCCATTACGTATAACCAACATTCCATAATTTATTTAATCACTGCTATGTCAATTGCTATATAAATATAACAGCTAATTAGTATTCAAATGTTTTCACATTCATCTTTTACTTACTAATTCTCCTGGCAAAGATAAACTACAATAGTTACATAATTGTATTATTTTAAGAAATCTACCGTTTAGATACATTTTTTATTCTTTAAAGTTATTTATTGGTGGAGTGCAATTAGTTTTAATGATATTATTTAGTTTTATAATATTTGACAACATTTCCTAAAAATAATCAATGTTTCTTTAAATATTTATTGAAGTACATTTGTTTTTGACGTAGTATTCTTGTAATAACGCTACATAATTATTTATTATTTTATTTGAAACATTTTATGATAATTATAGCATTTCACTTTTTAAATAATGTAATTAAGTGATACTTATATATGTGACTAATTTCGGAAATATTAGTCTGATAAGGTTTACTGTAAAAGTAAATTAAATATACAATTTACAATATAGAATAATTACAATTTGGAAAGAAAACTCAAATTAAACGACTTGAATCTTTGATCAGAGAATGTATACATTTTAAACATTCTAATATATTAATTAAAATATTTTCACTTATGTGTATTTAGCGTACATTATGTGTGTGTCATTCTGTTGGTGTCATTCTGTTGGTGTGACTGATGGTGAGCATTCGTTAATGATGTTGGGTTTGAATGTAACTCAATCATCAATTCATAATAAAATTTCTGAGTAATGTGTAATTGTTTCAAACGTTTCATTGTTGTAATAAATCTCCGTTTTCATTTTTAATGATGTTTACAACGTTATTTTGCCCATATCGGTGTTTAGTTTTTATTTTGTTGTATGTATTCTTCTTATCTCTTAGGGATTTCCCTTCATAACAAATACCAAAATATAAAGCAGTGATTTATTTTTTTAGAAAAAAATGTGATCATTAAAGTTAAGAGCATGTAAAATTGATCTAATTATAATAAGTTTCAAGTAGGGAATTTTAATTATTTCTCTTTATGAACACTGAGAGTTGGTTTACACTGCTGCCCTAATTTGTAAACCTTACTGAACAGATTTCACATGTCTTTGTAACAGTCTTCCGGTGGGGATCTGTAATTGAATTACTTCCGCTATGGAATATCAAGGGGATTCCTGTCTACAAGAAATATAAACCTTGTAAAGTATAGTTGTTCACAATACTGAAACCCATATAAAATATCTTTTAATTGATACAATTTTAATAAGAATGAAGATTAATTTATGTATAATTAAATTGTTATACACAGTATATTGATTTTTAGAATTTATCGTGTAAAATATTTCTATTCCTCTCGGAAAGTATAGAACTGACATTGTTATTAAACTTCTTTTTTTTTCTTTCTTTTTTTTTCTTTTTTCAAAAAAGTTTGCATTTATTACAAAACATAAGGTATTCTGATAATTACCATAACGTAACGTTTAGCCAATGTGATTAAGTTATAGATTAACAACCTAACCTAACCTAACCTAACCTAACTTAACCTAACCTTACCTAACCTAACCTAACCTAACTTACAACTTTGTATTTTTCCCAATTTAATACAATTATATATATACCGCCTGTTAAATAAGTCCCGGGACGGCTTAATTTTTTTTAACCATTACAGATAGAGCTACAAACTTTTTTACGTTGTTAATGGACACCAAAACCTATTTTAATACGTATTCAGTGGACCGCTACCTTTCCAAAGGGACGGCCCACAAGGAGTAAGTAGGAAATCTTAAATGAGCATAAGTCGAGTTGTACATCGATTAAAGTCCTTTATGAGTAAAACACAATTCCCCAAACCCGACCTCAAAAGGTCACCTTAAGTAAAATAGTATGTGTTAAATTTCACTTACTAAAACATTTTGGAATCTAAGTTTTTATAATCAAGTCCAAACACAGTACTCTTACCTAAAAATAAGTCATTTTAGTATTTGTTTTATTTTTTTATGTATTAATTTCGTTGTTAGCCCCTTAAAGATTTTACATAATTATATATGTTTTCAATGGTTCCCACTGCATGAGATCTTATGATCGCTGCAACTTTATTTGGTGAATAATGAATAGGTTTATTTTGTAGTGGTGTAATGCAATAATCTAATTCACCTCTAAATACTAACATAAACGTTTGTAAATTAGATTGTTGGATTACAATTAAGTTTAAATTAGAATCAGTGGGAACTTTACTTTTGAAACAATTTATTGGAGAAATATTATTAAAAAATACGTAATGGGGAAGGGATGCAATTTTCCTATGGAGACCTAAGAGTTTTATTTTTTTTTCTATTTTCAATACTTTATGAAATGGTAGGTATAAAAAAATGTACTAATATTATTTTAATGTTTATTTTTATTAAAGTAAATCTTTTTCTTTTTTCGTTTCAATGAATGGTCTTACGATCACTGATGTATCTAGGTGGTAAAACCAGCTTCCTAAATAACAATTTTCAACTATTGGACTATCTTGAAAATTCAATTAGTTACTTGATTTTAAAAATTTAACACTTTGAAGCCTAAGCCCGAGTATACATCGGGCTGCGCTAAATAATTCTATACGATCGCGATGTCGGTATATAATCGTGTTTCGGCACTTTTGCTTAGCTAATTGGTTATTTATCTTTGCATGTCATTGATTTTCGAATAGTCTGTGCTGTTGATATGAACTAAATATAAATATTATAAAGCTGATGCTAGCAACGTAACACTTCTACGAGGAACGTAGCAGACGTTTGTTTACTTCAAAGTTAGTGACTGAGTAATCAAGATTCTTTATGTTTGTTTGTTGTTTTTCTTGAATACTAAATACTTTTTGAGTTATGGTGGTGCCCAGAATGTTCAGTACCCCTTTGTGTACCTGAATGTTTCAAACTGTATCATACAAAAGCCAATTATGTTTAGTGAAGTGCTGTGTAGCTATTTTTTGTTTGTGTGTGTATTTTACCCTTTTTTAAGACTAAGGAGTGTTGACTGTGAGTAAAATATCTATTTACATGTATATATATTTAAAAAGGTAATTTCTTTAGGTTTAAAATGATATGTAAAAAGTCATATATGATAAATATAACAAATACCACAATTTTTTTAAAATCATGTCCAAAACCCTAGGCACAGTAGGAAAGCAGCGCGTTAGAGAGTTGGGCTTCAAGTGTTAATTGGAAGATGACACAACATTCCTATTTTTAAATAGCATATGTAAAGAATACAAATTACATTTTTTGAAGACTTATTCTTTAAACAAGAAAACTGCCTCTATATTTTGCTATGGTTTATCACCCAATTTATTTTTCGTCATTGTTTAAACTTTGTATATAATTTGAGGCCGTAAGATTCATACAAATCAATTGTAAGAAAGTTCTGTGAAATATTTCCCACACTGGACAATTAATATTGATTGTATTACTTTTGGAAGAACTTTTGTTTTATAAATAAAATAAATATCTTATATGAAAGTGAAATATAAGATAGACATTACTCGTAATAGTAATTAATGTGAAATGTTTTGTGTATTTTTACAAAAAATCACCTAAATTGTACATATAGGCCCATACATATTGTTCCATGACATGTTAATACGTATTTTGGTACTACTTTAATAATCGGAACTGTCTTCGTGAAATAATTTAAACCTTGCTCAATATTGAGGTATAATTACTTATGTGAATGTATTCGAGTGTACTGGAATAATTAATATAAAATATCCGTGCAGTAGTCTTTTTTCATCAAAGGACGAAATATTGCATTTAGTTTTATGATAGCCAGTGTTTACTTTATAATGTAGAAAAATGTACATACAAAACAAAACATACAAGATAAATTATATCGTTTCGTGTATTCCACACTGAATACAAACATTAAATATGTATGTAGCGTGGAATAATTTAATTCCATTACAAAGACTCATGATGACTTGTGACGTACGATTCCCTGGTGAAGTCGCAGCTGATTTCCTCGTATATGTTTGCAATATAACTTCTTTTTATTTTGGAAATGATTTTTATTGTGATTAATTGTATGTCTGGAATTGAATATTTGTTCTTTCTTCTGTTTTATTTGTTTTGTATTATTAGTCTTTTGCGACGGTAAACTATTTGGTTATTATATTTATTTCTTCACGTTTGTAACATACGAAAAAGCAAAACATATAAGATACATATTTTGTTTCATGTATCCCAGAGTGAATACAAATATTAAAGATGCGACGAATAGTTTAATCCCATTGCAATTCACATGACGTTTCACTTAATGAACCCTATCTCACACTCAGCTGATTTTCTGGCACTATCTCATTATAAGTTATGATATAAATAACCTTCTATTTTATATAGTATTCGTGTGTTTTCGTTGTGATTAATTGATGTCCTTGAAATAAAAAGTCGGTTCAAAACAATATTACAAATCAATATATTTAAGTCTGTGTAAGACTTGTGGTTGCTCCTAACACCGGCGTACCTCTATAGTAACATTTAGAAAATCACTATTCTATTAGTTATTATTGTGTACTATGAGACTTTGTATTTGCTTCTGAATGTACATTTTTATTTTATGTCGCTATTAATCTAAAAAACAATGTGTAAGATTCGTAAGAGTTTATATGTTATTTTTAATTTCCATTTGTCCATATTATATTTTTAAGGAATAAAACAAATACTAACATTATTGTATGTTTGTCGACAATCTTTTGTTATATTAAAGAAGCAAAAGAAAGTAATTGATGTCATATTATTAACAAATACTGAAATGTTATTGGGAGGAAGTACAATTTTAAGTGTGTTAAATGAAACATATTTTATATTCATTACTTCAAACTAAATAAAAAAACTTATTTTATTTAACGCCATTTATTGATAAATATATTTAAAGATAAATCATAGATATATAAGTACAAGAATAATAGTACACTATAGAGATGTAAATTACTTCAGTAAGCACTGAGAAAGTATTCCATAGAGTAAATGAATTTAAGTATCCAAGAGCAATATCAACGAAGAATAAGACATACAAAGTGATTATTACCGAAAATGGCCGAACTTATATAGTGATAAACGGCCGAAAATAGATAAGATTATGCACTACAAATATTATTTATGACCAATCTACTAACTAAAAAAGGGAAAATATAAATATTATTGCAGAGACTAATGGTTTTGTATGGATCAGAAGCGTGAACAATAAACAATTACTGGGAATCTGGGAGAAGAAAATCCTGAAAGGAAAAAAAAAAAAAAAAACATAAAGCGCTGTATTCCAGGAAGATAATTTGATGATTAGAGCAAATGTGGAGTTGTAACTTTAAACTTTACAGAAATTAAGAGGAGAAGTTGCTAAGGCACATGGAGAAAATGAAAAAAATACAGGATGCTCAAAGGGTGGTTTTTCTACATGAGAATAAAATATTGAAAGACATAAAAAACGATAGCGTGGTGAAGTGTGAAGTGATTTGGACAAAAAATCAGATGATAGATCAATATTAGGTTTTGTTGATAAATGATTTTTCCCATTTTCTGTTTTCTAAACTTTTAAATTAGGTTAATTTTGCCTTTAAAAACTACGGTATTAGAACATTAAATCGTTATAAAAAGTTAATATTATTTTTAACTTGAATAAAACTCATCATTGTTTTTATAATCATATTTTTATATTTTTGTTAACACTTTAGTTGAGTTTAAATATTGAACCTAATTGAATATTATAAATAACTTACTCTAAATTTCAACTTGCAAAAGAAATTCTACCCAATATATTGAATTTATATACAGTATGTCATTATATAAAACCACATTTTTAACTTTATCACAATAAATACATAAACTTTATCTCAATGGATTCTTGTACCACCTTCAGGGAATAACGATTATCATAATGAGATTAGTACCAAACTTTGGCAATCAAAAGAACTTATTATTTCGGTAATTTCAATCTCTTACTACTAATTATTACGTATTATTTAAACTTTACTAAATTGTTTTTCATCAATTCACAGAATCGTCGACAATATAGAGATCAACGCTCATATCCCCTCGCTAGCTATCTGATGACTCCTCCTTCATCTCCTTCACCATTTTGGGAATGCTTTCCCCACTACAATTTAATTAGTTTAAACACTTTGCTCGTATTCTGTTATTTATTTGAACCTACCGTTTTTGTGTATTAGCATCCGTTCAATAACAATTTGTTCACCCATATTTTTTTGCTTATATAAACTTACTGTCTACGTATCCTATGTTAATAGCTTTTCATAAAGGTAATGTACTCCTTATAGCTGTTTCCCCTGAATGGAGACATCTTCAGATGTAGCTTAAATCAAAGTACTTTCATATTATTAATAACAGATACAGATAATTATCACAGTTAAAAAACACGTTTATTGATATGATAAATTTGTGTATCAAGTGTACTTGTCTGTTTGTATTTTTTGTATTATTAAAATCGTTAGGAACGTTAATTTGATTTTAGCTCACTCCTGAAGATGCCTCTTATTGAGAAAAACAAGCTACTAAGTATTTGACATACATAAAAATCATCAAGTATTTTTATAAATAACTTACAAATTTATAGGATGTTTCAGTAACGCGAAATTCAAAGTATTTCAGGATAAAACTGGAGCTCTGTTTACAAAGTTTACGCTTGTAGCTTAATTTCTACATCAGCCGTAACCCAGTCACTTGAGCCGTTAAAACGCTTATGATAGAATATGCCAAGTTTATAGTATTCGATAGGTGATAAAGCCCTCAGTTTTCTTCATAAAAAAAAAGGAAGAAGAGATGATAGAATAAATTATTCGAATCCCCAATATTATAATAGCGTCAGGGTCAGAAGACAAAAAGTGTTGGTTAAGAGAGACCTGATAGGAAAGATGATAGAAAGGTATCTAACCCAAGACTACATGAAAGATTATATCCAGCTAGGATCCCTCGGAAATGCCACGCACGTACACACTTTAGTGAGCCAGAGCAACTTATAGTATTGTTTAGTTAACGATTATATGGATATCATTAAGAGATCTTAAAAGTAAATTACAAACAGTTTTTCTGATAAAGGCAACGTATAATCATTTAAATTACAGTATCAAGACAAATTAAAATTTTAATACTAACATATCTTTTCCATCTTTTAAGGAAAACTGTATTTGACATTTTAATCGCTAACCTATTACATCATCTACCACATGCAAAACTGCGATTACACAATCGATATATCATTATGATTCTTAAGGCACAGTAACTAAATCGCATATCTTTACAGAAAAACAAGAATCCGATTCTCCAGCTGAAATCCAATATTGGTGTTGACAACTCTCTAGGGTTATTTAAATAATGGAATTAATAGACTGCGGAGGACTATAAAACCGATGGATTTCTGTTCGCGTGTTTATTGTGAACTGGAGGCCGTCGACCTTGTGACATTTAACTAAATCCAACAAACACTTTCATAATGGCTGGGTTTAATTGACGGAGAAATTCTCGTTTTAAACTGGACGATTACGTGTTATCTCGCAGTTAAATTTAGTCGATTAGTAAAATTTGCAATTTTTTAATATTCACGGCTACTTGACTAAAATGACATGTAGCGTGTCTTTGACATTGTAATTTATCCGTGTTTTTATGTACAGGGTGATTCAAAATTATGTACAATTTGAGGAATGTACTTCTAAAATTGAAAGAATAAATGGTTCAAAAACATTACACAACTTTCTCGTCAAATCCATCCCCTAAACGAAATCTAAATTAACCAAAACTAGTTTAGTCATCACCAAAAATCTCAAGTCGATAGTTGTCAACAAATGATAATGAACTATGGAATCCGTCTTTGAAAAAACTTTTTCCTTAGCTAAATCTTATTTACTTTATCGAGCTTGTAACGGCGGAATTCAAGATGTTTCTCATTTGAAACTTTGCAGACTTGTTTATGCTTCATGGTCAATTTAGATTTTTTATCAATAACTCACGAAGCGTCATTTTTGGAGAGATGGTGTCCTACTTTTTTTTGGAGATCGTTAGAGGAGACACATGAGTAAAATTTGATCAAAATAGTTAAACCAAATATGGATAAAATCGTTTTGTACTAAACTAACCTAACCTAACCTAACCCAACCTAACCAAACCTAACCAAACCTAACCAAACCAAATTTTAATAAAATCCGTCTACGCGGTTGTAGATCACTGTTCATTTTTCCAAAAAAACATTTTTATGAATTCTTGCGTCCTCTAAATGAATATCCTTTATAACTCAACTTCCCTTTGATTATCATCCCCCTACAACATAAATGGGGGGGGATCTTTTTATATGTGAATAAAACAAAACTGAATTTGTTTATGTAAACTTACAGGAAAAGAACAATTTACATTTGCAATTTTTTTTTGTTATAAATTAAATTCTCAGTTTTGAAATTTTTCTGTTGCAGGTACATTCTTTGAGAACTATAATTTCTCTCCGTCACAAGGTTAAGCATCGTCTTGCTTTTTAAGGTATGTTGCCTGATCTACTTTACTTATGTTTTCAACATCATTAAAATATTAATATATCCTATTTATATGTTGTTTAAAATTAACTTAATTCGTTTTAAAAATCAGATTTAGTTTTTATTATTTAGATAAATGAAATATAACAACAGGCGAACTACTAACCTAAACAAATTACAAGGGCGTCGAAAAACCTTGTGTTTTTTTTTTTTTTTTTTTTTTTTTCTTTCTTCATTTTGTGAAGAAATCTTATTTTAAAACTAAATTAATCATGTTCTTATAAATAAATATATATACTTTTTTTTGACTTTGGGTAGGGAACTCAAAATATTTAAGCACAAAAAAGTCCTTATGGATTTTTTTAACCCATCACATAACTTTCTACTATACTACATAATTATATGTAAGGATGTAAAAGGTGCCTACAATACATGTTCGTCTGTCATTCTGTTCGTTTCCTAAATTTTTTTTTTATGTGATTTAAAAAATCCAAGAAAATTTGTATCTCTAAAAATATATATTGAGCTCAGATTTGTAAAAGTAAACCAAATTTCTCTTTCAAAATTGCGATCATATTAATATTAGAATATCTTAAAACTGTTCAGATTTACAACAGACAAATTACTTTGTTCTTGCAACGTTTTTTTTTCCTTTTTGATGCTGTCAACGTCAAAAGGCTAAATATCCTTAAACCGCCACACTTTTCTGATATAGAACTCAATTAAAAATAATAAATTGTTATTAATTCTCATTAAAAGTACAATAAAATCGCAAAAAATATTTTCGATTGCATCAGGATAAAGGGATTATCCAGGCTGCAGGATTTAGAATTATGTGATTTTTTTTTTTAATGTTTATAATATGAAATATAAATTTATTCAGTGAAGAAATATTATAACAATGTTATCCAAATAACTGTTTTAAAATTACTTTAATACAGATTTAAACATGGATAACAATTGTAGTCTGTCTCTTGTTCTGATCTTATGCTGACTGCTTGTATTAATAGCAAATTCTATATTGTTAAACAAACAGTCGTACAACAAACAAAGAAGAGGGGTAGTTAAAAAAATTATACAACCAACTTTCAGTAAATGATGTACTTGTAAAAACAAACTTGATATAAATATATGTCCGAAAACTTTTTTTTTTGGCGCCCTGTTTCGTTGTTTCCTTTCTTCCCTAAAACAAGTTTTATCTTCAACAATTAATGTGATTTTATAACCAGATTTTTTAAAGTCAACTCCACCAGAATACCAAGTAGAAGAATCTAACTTTATATATTTCAAAACGGTGGCCTTACTTATTTGGAAAACATGTAATTTTACAAACAAATATTTGATATAAGGATTAACATTATAGCAATAAAATTATTATGCTTTCGAAAATAGAAATGAAACATATTCGTTTTATAATTCAAATATTATCGGTTGAAATGATTATGAAAATTCCATTTTAAGTCATAACTGTTATCTAAATAAATGAGTTATTGAATATTTTATGGCGGAAAACCAGTTGGTTATTAGATTTATTTCTTCACAAATATTATAAAATAAAATAAAAACCTAAGCTAAATAAAACAAATTAAAAGTGTACTTCTCGCCGAACAGTTTAATCCCAAAGACTATTGATGACATGTGACATACGAATCCCTAGAGTAGACGCATCTGGTCTTCAGACAGTTTTGTAATGTCTGTTTATGAGTTATGAACCTTATTCTGTAAGTGATTCTTGTTGTGTTGGTTATGATTAACTGTAGGAATGGAATGTTTGTTCTTTTTTTTTTTTTTTTTTAAGAGCGTAATATCATTTTTAATAATGTTAAAAAAAAATTGAACTTCACTGTTTATTCCGTTTTTACTTTGTAAATGTCAAATTGATAAGATTTTATCTTTGTAGTTTAATTTTTTTACAGATTAGTATATCTATACTCGTATAATTATTTATCGTAATTATATTTTAAACTGAGTATTTTAATTTTCTATTATTAATATTGTAGGAAATAAAACGTGGGTGACGAATTCCTCATCTTCTTAGACTCGATGTTCTTTTAGGTGTATATTTCAGGACGATTAAAAAAAAGTGGCACTAATATTCTCTTTATTTCATTACTAAACAAGAATATAACATCAATAATTCATTTCCGACTGATTTGTGATTTCTACTATTTATAGTTTCTGACATAGTTTTATTTTTTATAAAAAATGCATCAATATTTTCGGTTTTTATTTGTAAATATATTTTTAACGTTTCTATATAACTACTAATATTTGTGTATAGACGGTTTATTACATGTACTTGGAGAAATATGTTGACAGGTGTATGTCATCCAGTAGTATATGTAACATACAGGCAACTTTAATCATAATAATATTGTAATGTTGACAATTGCAATCTGTTTCACTACTGGATTGTAAATTAATGGTCGAATAGATCAATTACTAAAACGTGGTTGTAAATATTTATTAAATTATTTAATATTGTTACATTATTATATAACAGGATAGTTTATTATCTGGAATATTATATCTGTATTCCGTTCTATTTAATACAAACTCATAACATTCAGAAAGATATTTAAGTGCCTGGTAACTTACCTCACCAAATGTTATAATAAATTTTCAAAAATTTGTCCTACTTCAATAGATTTGTCTGCACGCTTGTGGATTGCACATGTAGGTCTATGAAGTTATTCAGAGCTGGCCTTAAGTTGCGCAGCGACATCCATAATGCAGGCTATTAATTCCTCACGGGTATGAACTTTAGTCTTATAAACAATATGTTTCATACATCCCCAAATACAAAAATCGACTGGTGTCAGATCTGGTGACCTGCGTGGCCAATATTAGGGACCGCAACGACCAATACATCTGAGAAATGTTGATTCAAAGTGGGCTCCCACAGCTAGCAGAAGTGGTGAGGTGCGCCATCTAGCTGATAATCGTTTTTCCATAAACTACTGGAGAAACAGATAAGACACCTACTTTTTACACTTTTTCTGCTCAAATTGCAAATAAAAGAACACATTTTCATCTTAATTTGGATCCCAGGGATTTCAGCAACTGAATTTTACCGGGGGATTAGAAATCAAGGCGAAATATTTCGCTAGCCGTAACAAGCTACCAAAGCGTTTTAGGACATATGTTTATAAGAAGTTTTTCTTCTTTTGGCCTGTAGAATGAGCACAGATAGCACCGGTAAAACCTCGTGAATCGACTTGTATTTTTCTTTATAAAAACTTACTATAGACGTAAAATGATTTATTTAAATTACTTAAGCGTAATATAATAATACACATTAAATCTAAATCATTCAGGATTAAGTTACAGTTTTTAAGATAATATTTTGCAAGACAAGCAGCTACATACTCCACGGTGTACGTTCTTAACTTCTCCTTTAGTAATACGAGCTTAAAACTTTCTATTAAGACTTTTTGAATTTTTAAACGTTTCATTTCCAGGCCTCAAATATTAAGACAATACGAAAGCAAATTATTTGTATTTCAATTATATTTCGTATAATAGAGGAGGAAGAATGAAATATGGCACAATACGAAGGGTAGACAGACTAGCAATGAAACAATGGATCACTGGGTGGGATTAATAATTAGATGTAATGGAAGCTTGAGAAGATGGTGCTGGAAATATCTTAGGCGGCGGGTATCAAATATGCTAAGGTGTTCAATAATTTAGATTTGAGATGATTCTTTGTAAAGTTTAATATGTAGCTTAGTTCCTAGGGATACTCAAATCATATGTTTTCATCTTGACTGTATGTGAACAGTTGTAGGTTCTTCTCATTAACAAGGGAAATTATTTAAGAGAAAAATATAAATCTTCGTTCATAATTTACAGTTGCAAAAAATAGAAGAATTTAGAGAGACAACTGAATAAAGATTTTTACTGGAGAAAAATCTTCCAGACACGAAATTTGGTGGAAAGTTATGTTTTGGGGAAATTTTAATGGGGGAAAAATTGGACACTCCAGAACTCCGCTGGGCCTCTCTGGTTGGGGGGGGGGCGGGGGTAAAAAGGTGGGACAAAACGGCTTTTTGTATATATCTCAAAACCTAAGCAATCTATCAAAAAAACAAAAGTAGTTTAAAACGAAAGATGTAGCAAACATAAAATTGGTCCTTAATAATTTTTTCGTCAGACGTATTTCGACAGAGATCAAAGTTGGGAGCTCTCCTTGCAATTGTTCGTATAAGGCATTTTTACGAAAGAATAAAACTTGCTATTTTTTAGTTTAGACATATTTTTGTACAGTACAAAGCGCTAAATATGGGTGTGTTTGTAATGAGAATTATTTGTCATAAATTTCTCATAATACATTCTTATAGTTTGTACATGCTTCCACTTTGATAATAAAATAAAAACAAAATCACGATTATAAAATTCTGTCAGACTACTTTGTGCATTAGGGAAATAAGAAAGATAGAAGATCGACATATACACACTATAAAATTGTACTCCCTAAACTCATTATTTTGTTTGTGCAGTTTCTGTATACTTTATTGTTTTAAAAAAAATATTATAAATCAAATAAAATTCACTATAATGAACAACACTTGTGAAAAATTCAATCCCCAAAGGAAATAAAACACAATTTTTACAATAAACACATTATTTCTACAATACAGTAAAGGACGACATTTCAATTAACTGAGGACGATAACGTAATCATTAAAACTTCGTCTTGTGTTTCTTGAGGAATATTGTTTGTTTTTTTTTTGTTTTGTTTTTTCATTTGGTGAAAAACTGTATTAATTAAATAAATTTGAATCTAACGAACCTGTTATATATTTTTTACAAAATAAATGTACTAGAAGTTATATATATATATATACATATTTCTTAAATATTTTATAAGCAGTTTAAAGAATAAAAAATATAATTTAAATTTCTAGTACCGGTACATTTATTTTATAAAATATATATAACAGATTCGTTAGGTTCAAATTAATTTAATTAATACAGTTTTTCACCAGATGAAAAAACAAACAAACAATATTACTCAATAAACATAAGACGAAGTTTTAATGATAACGTTATATATATATAAAGTGGGTACAGGTGTGGCTTTCCCGAGATATCCTAGCTGTATCTACACCTTACATTATCTACTCTCGGTCCAACGTTCACCTTTGAGTTATAAAGGGGTAGATTCAACCTGTAAACGTTAGTGTCAAGCGGGTGTTTCGTGAATTCATTGAAGGCGCTAATCCAGCTAGTAGTGTAGTTACATTTTTCGGCATCCGAAATGAAAAGAGATTATATTAATATTAAAACATTAAACCATATTATTTTTATCATTTTGAAGTAAAATTATGTAGTCTCAATATTAATTTTTTTTAAACCAAGAGAATGAGAGAAATACAATGTGGTAAAACTATGGGTCAGAGAGCATCATGATGATATTTTCATGACGGCTAGTAGTACTTAAATCAAATTCTTATGGACTTCTCGTAATGAAAGGCGAACGTGGCACCGAGAGTAGTCTTTAGTAGTCTTTATTCAAGAGGTTGGGTGGGGAGGGGGGTAAATCTGTTTTATGCTTTTATGACTCTCCTTCTTTCTTTTAGGACGTCGATGACTGCAAGATTTGTCACCTTAAAAAATAAAGTTTAGTAGTTGTAGTCGTTTAAAACAATGACAAATTGTGTAATTAATAAAGAAAATTAACAAATCAAAATTAATAGTACTAAAAAATGAAGAGAAATTAAAAATTATTACAGTATTTTAGATCCAACAAATAAATAACAAAAGAAGAAACTTTACAATGTAAAATGGATAATTTCATCACACTCTGAGCAAAATCCGTCCAGACCTGTTTTATTCATTTGCCTAATTGTTTTTGCAAATCGGTTACACTTTTGATTAGATTTGGCAGTGCACTAATAATAGGTAGATACGGTAAAAGATGTTACATGATTGTTCGATGCTTTGTATTAATACGACAAACCTCATTTTTATACTTGTCATACTACCAAAAACTTATAACAAATATGTTGACTCTCCTGTTTGTAGTGAGTGTGTGATAGAAAAACCAAGCAGGTCCTAATTCTGTAAGTTTCTGATCCTTTCTAATTAGGACCATTCCGTATGAACTGGTTTTAAGTTTAAAGGCGGAAAACGTTTCTGTCATCATCACCTTTTAAAAAAGCCTAAATTATAGACTTATAGCCCTCGAATATCGTAAGGATGAGAATAGAATATAATTGGTCCAGAGAGACCAGAAAGGAAATATGAAAGACAGGGATATAACCAAAGACTACATGGAAAAAAGTTTAGATCTAGCTAAAGTCCCTCGGGGCCATCACTTAATAAATTAGAAACTTTGTTTCAAATGTTTTTTTCTTGTTGTTTAATGGCACAAAACCTCTCGCCATTATCATCTTATGAAAAAGAAAAAAAGATGAAGGAAAGAACTCAAAATAAAGATCCCCGGCAATTGAATACTTAAATACCGTGAGGGTCGGAAGAGAACAAGAGTTGGTCAAGAGATACCCAATGAGATTAATACAATTAATGCAGGTGATCAAACCAAAACAACATGAAGAAAGATGTAGATCTAGCTTGGTTCCTGGGGATTGTACTCGATAGAACAACGGTTTTCTAATGAAATACCTATTAGTCGAATTCTGTGACATTTTTACGACGCCCCTGTAATTTACACTGAATAAAATAAAAACCAAAGTGTCGAAAGTACTTAAGAACAACATACCAACTGCTGCTGTATAAAAGAAAATTTATTTTAAATCAGTAAAAAAGAAAGGACATTTTAACGCCTGTAAGTATAAACAAAGTCGAATTGAGTTGCGGGAAAGCGAAGAATATATTTTTTGTATTGCATGCCTGGAAACATTTCAAACATCAAATCTAAAGTTATGAGGCCCTCGTGAATAGAATGTAAGAATTGGACTCGGAATGCCTGCAGAAATGAAAACACTACTGAGAATACGACGTTACAGGCTAATATCGGTTATTTATTCAAAACTTAAAAGATATAAGAAAATAACTGCTTTATTTTAAAACGTAAAAATTGTTTTGCTTACACTGGAGAAAACTAATTTTAATTTCTATAAAGTATATTTCTCAACAGAGCTGTTAATTTAGATTTGTGGACTTTGTTTTATATTAAATACTTTTACGGAAAAACTATTCTGATATTTTAAAAAATTCAAACTTTAACTAACATAAACTCTGCAGTACATTGCACTAATTTTCCCACTGACGCTTCCCCAAAACTAAAAGTCTCAAAAAAATATGAATTCAGAAGTTGATAATCAAATAGTAAAAATTAGCCAAGTACGCAGTCTTTAAAAAAAATAAAATAATAAGGGCCTAAACTTGCGTCGCATGTACCTTCCCATTCACATCCTATTCGATTTTGCACGGATTTGGGTCATCAATCTACATATTTCAATAAAATACAATTTTCAAATAAATTCGATTTTGAGAAATTACTTTTTATATAAGATTTTTAATTTTTTAGCGATAATTCAAGAACCAACATTTTTCGAAAGATGTTTTGTTTGGGTTCTTAGAGTAAAAAAAAAAATTATCAATATCTTTAATCCAATTTTCTTTAATTAACATTCAAAAAACACTGATAATAAAACAAAGTAATAAAGTTAAACGTATCGATCGAGAGTTCAAACAATTCTGTACAATTGTGGAAACCAATATTAATTTATTTTTTATTTTTTATCAAGTTGTTTTTATGTTGGGGTAGTACAAGAAATAATATTTACGTTAATTGACATGAAGAGATATTGTAGGCTTACCTAATTTTATCATTTTTCCAGTATTCATTTAAACTATAAAACTCCTTCATTGCATGCTGTTGGCTATGAATATTAAATACTGTATTCTACTTTGTAATAAATACTATTTTCATAGTGAGATTTTTATAAAATGACTTTAAAATAATATGTTTGAGCGTAGCGAACGATTGCTTCGGCCAAATTTGATTTTATTACATATAAATTAATTGGTCTAAAAGAGCTTTAATTTGCGTTTTCACAAGCCATATGTGTACATTACGTATTTTTGAGATCGGGTGGTATGAGAGGGAGGGCGTTTTTGAACTCTATATAAATTTTCTCTAAAGGTGAATAACTGTCCCGAAAACAGATTATGCACTTCTCTTTCCATCTGTTATCTTATAGGGATATATTAAATCGTCTCTACTAGCAACGCTCGTGGGAGTGTCTCGGCCCTTTAGGTGTTGTTTTTTACACCGGATTTCTTTTGAGATAGCGATCAATACATTTTATTTATGTCTTTGAAGGGTAAACTTGACCAATATTTAAATAATATCGCAATATTATGGTTTTTACGCATACGATAAACGCCAGATGGACAGAGATAATTCCCAAAATCTTCTTTTTTTTATTCAGGAGCCTTAAAAACTGACATACGTGCAAAAAACTGGAGATTAATTTTTGATCCAGCCATTAGATAAAGCAAAAGTACACGTAAAGTATAAATAAACTATAACTACTTGCACACAAACTATGAGTGAGATAAAGTTTCTGTACTTGTAACAGATGAAGACTTAGTCATTGAAACAAGAAAATGTAATTATTTCAATGCCTAAGGAATATATTTTTCTTTTGTTTGACAATGATGTAAAAACTCGAGCGTTGAATTAGTTTAGTTTCCAATTATAATAATAAACTATTTTAGTAACAGAATTTGAATAATTGTTTAATATACAATCCTATGAAATAATATATATTTTTTTACATTACTGTAGAGGAGTAGGGAGGGAGAAACACCGCTCGCGGAAGCAAAGTGTTAATGCACCTCCCCTTAAAACCCCTTGGCAATATTCTAATAGTAAGAGACTCCATCCCATGCATCTCAAGTAGCTGAAAATCGATCACACGAACCATTTAAAAGCTTAGGAACGACCAACTTTTATAAAGACTTGTTACGTCGAAAAAAAAAGAATGAACATCTGACTACAAGGGCGAAAGTTACAACAACTTTCTTTTTTAAGAAAAAAAAGTTAAAGTTAATACAAAAGTAAAAATTGTTTCGATTTTGCGTTCGAACTTGGAAATATATATTTGAAAGTATCTTTATATTGTGTTACTTTAAAATACAGCTGCCAAAATTTTATCTAATACTGTATCATTTGTCATTAGGCGTAAATGATAAAATTGAATGATTTTAAAAATATGTCTACATGTTTTATGTAATTTGAAGAATAACTCCAGAATCAAGATGTTGCAGATGATAAGATCATGATGAACATACTACGTATGACGAACTATTTCAAAAATTGTGTTGATTTTTAAGGGAGTTACAGTATTTTTTTTAACCTATTTCATAAGAAGCTCACCTACAATATCTTCGAGTGTGGCAATCCTGGGGATCCTCTCTGTATCTACATCTTTTTCTACGTAGTCTTAGGTTAGATTTCTCTCTTTAATTTTAATCGACCCTGTTAAGCAACTGTTGTTCTCTTCCGACCCTGACGCTATTAGAATAATAAAGAGTTATGTGATATTATTTCCCCCCCTTCCTTTTTTTAAAAAGTGATGATGACCGCGAGGTTTTTCTTCTTAAAATAAGAAGGAAAACAAATTTTTTGACTAGTTTCTGACTATATATATAAAAAAAATCTTGTTTAAAGTTTCACTATAATAGGTTGAATATGTTCCGAAAACATTAACAATAAACAGACAGTTAGAACGAAACAGATCCCAATTCTTTCTTAATCCTGATAGTTTTGTTTTCCAATTCATTCCCTCTTCATGCTATTTTATACAACTAGTAATTTATTAAAGAAAATGACGTTTAATTACTAAATCATCATCTTCAGTTATACTTTTACATAAATCTATGTTTTCAGAGTGATCGAATCAAGAAATCTACCATTTCTAAAACTATAAGAGATACGAACAAGATTTAAATGGGGAACATTCTTTAATTTTTATGGGATCTGAAAATGTGGTATATAATTTTGAATACAATCACAGCTATTAACTATACGGCGGCCAACTTATTATTATTTTTTAATAACAGTACCATATTTTATGGTGTTTTTAATGGAATATTTACTTTTAAGATGTTTTTAATTATTGGTATTTTTGATAAATCCAACCGTTGAAAATGTACAGCGTATGAAAGACTGGAAATGTACTATTTACTCTGTTTTTACAGGAGGCTTTCAATAATTTTTTAAACTTCAATTTGGGGTAAAAATCTAATTTCCTACAGCACGTAAGACCAACAGACTATTAGAATGTTAGGAGGGGTTTTATTAAATTATATAAATATTTAGTCCTGCCCTAAAATAGTTACCAAGCCTGATGAACACGTAATAGGTAGAACTATTTTTAGGTACCTAAGAATATAGAGTCTTAAAATTACGTGTTTCGTTTAAACTTTCATAAAATATGATGTTTAAAAAAATGATGTTGGCCTGTGATTTTTCAAAATTTTGATATTTTAAAATTCCATAAAAAAATTTCCATATGACATTTTTGTATTTTATAGTTTTAGACCCCATTGAAAATAACGAATTAATCATTAAAACGACATCTGGTTTCAATAAAAGTAATTGTTGTTGAAAATATTGTGCGCTAAGATTAATTTGGTGATTGGAGTTTCCACATGCTGTGCCCACTTCAAGTGAATAAGGGCCGTTGATTTTATTTAAATTTAAGTTAGGACATTATTAATATTAAATGTTGAGCTTGACTTATGAGAAAAACTTACAGTATAACAAACACACAGAACACAATTCTCATTAAAAAAAAATACGCCTAAGTATCAGACGCTTTTCAACGACAAGGTCGTCCTCTTCAGTGATACACGAGCTACACCAATCAAAATATAACTATAACTATTGAGTATTTTTTTTTTTTTTTATGAGAATTGTGTTCTGTGTGTTTCTTATAAACTGTAGGACATTATTGATTTTGAATAGTCAAAAGTATCCAATTCCCAATCGTTTTCCTAAAATATGCCTTGTATATAATTTCTTTGTGAACTCCTACATAGGTGTTTTGATTTGTACAAAATCATAAGCAGATATATACTGGGTGATTTGTTAGTTGAGAGCATTATTGGTATATCATATCTTATTAATCTGATGAAAAACGTTTATTGGGGGACCGTTGTTACTTTTTCATATAACTTAAGCATCGTTTTTGGAAACACTGAAAATGAGCGCCTTTTTCCAATATGACTTCCAATTTTTAATTTCTGAATCTTGTTATATTTTTCTCGGATTCTTTACAAAATTTAAAAACTTTTTTATTCTTAATAAACCTACTTGTCTAGGAGTAATAGACGCTTAAAATTTCGAACATTTGACGTTTGACTCATTTTCAGGAGGCGATTTTCCATGTAAGTCCATTGTATTCATGTAAGTAGGCATAAGTCTAGGATGTGTAAATTTTAATGTAGGACTTAAAAATAAATCAATAGTTTATAGGCTATTTGATTCTTTACCTTGCTTATTCTACACTACTACCTTACTTAGATTACACTAGATTCTAACAAGTTTTCATTTGTTGAAGAAATTATTGGGAAGGGATATTTTAGTCCCTTAAGGATTTTAGTTAAATAAAGAAGTATTAAAGTGACCCGGTTAGGAATGAGGGCATTGTTTGTGCCCCACATGACAACTCCTCAGCTTCTTGTTACCCGCATTGGTTTTGTCAGCAAATCAGGAAGAATGCTAACTTCTCATATTTACTTTCTTTTGTGGTATTCAAGTGTAGGTTAACTTTACGTAGAGAAAATATATTAAAAAATGATTCAGCTCGTTTACTTTTTTTAATTTGTTTGTATGTATTCAATTCCATTTGTATTTTTGTATTGATTAATTAATCCATTCTTGTAAATAGTTTAATTCACCTTCGAAACCTCATGTTTGCTGCAAAGTAATTTTTGTTTATTCACACATCATTTACTTTCATACAGAAAAATCAGCACACTTCTCCTTTTTTGACTTATTTATATTCTGCAAATTACATTCTTTGCTTATTTACTATTCAAAAGGATAAAATAAATACAAATTACATTTGTAACTAAATAGAAATATTGTCTGTAAGAATATCTAAAAGAACCACACAATTTTGAAACCAGAACGATATACATATTTTCATATGCAAACACTGGTCACATGTTTTGCTCTCTTTTGTTGATCCTTTTGGTTACAACAACGTTTGGTCACTATGATATCTTTGCTTTCCTGAGATTACATTTTCAGTTTTCCAGATTTTAATATTTCCACTTCTTTCTTCTAATTGTCATTGACCCATCGTTCACTTCTGTTCAACTTTTGTGCTATCCATTTCCAGTTAATTAATTCAGACCCATCCTTCGTGGCCTTCGGGTACGATTTTTCTTCTTCCGTGTCGAAAATCATTACTCACATTGTCCTGCACGACAAAATAAATATATCTTGGTAAGTAGAATCAGGATACATCTTAATACCATTCGACTTGTCATTTGATTTGGATAGCAAATACAAAGTTGTCACTATGAACACGTAAGTTGTTACAGTGTAACAAAGTTTTGTGTACAGGTAGCAACTAAAGAAAATCACTTAGACGCCTTTTGTCAAATTAAGTGTTTGTTGAGTGTTTTTGTGCATATTAAAGAATACAAATACAAAAATTGAAATGAAAGATTCATATTTACCTCATATATTTATTTATAATTGCAAGTTTCCAACTGTTAGAATTTTTTTTGTAAAAATATATAAATGTGTCACGATATCTTATCTGAATACCAAGTGTTCTTAAACTTTAAATATATTATTCAGACATAATATCCAAGTAGGAGTAGGTACGTAAGGTTTGATCACTCATTTTGACAGACATATGTAAAGATAGCTCTGACATGTTCCTGGGAGAATAACCCACTACTCAGGGTAAGTGATATGACAGGATACAAATTTGCGGGTTTCCCTATGAGAGATGGTATAGACATCCCTTTACACAAATATTTGTGAAAACTGTCAAGACTCCTTAGTTTATAAATTAATGATGTAAGTTTTATTGATTTTTGGTAAAATAGTAAATAATTTTTTTTTTAAAAATATATAACATATATAAACCTTCAAACTGTATTGCGTTGTACACATGTGCACACTGAATACAAAGTGTTTTAATAAAATAAAGTCAGATACAAAATTGTATGGCATTAAATTAAATTCAAAATTTTGAGATTCGCAAATCCTTTTTTATTTAAAATAATGAAATAATAATATTGTATTCTACTTACGTAGTTTGATACGATTGTTTATTGTCTAATTTTAATTTACTCAAATTGTTTGGATAACTTTTGACGATTTTCGATCAATTAATTAATTAATGTTAAAATAGATACTTGACAAAAGTTTTTTTATTAACAGTTGTAATTCTTCTTCCATAATTACAAATGAATTGAGAAATCGGATTTATTGTTTTAATTTACGTAATTCTATATTAATACGTTTATTTTACAGAGAAAAATATATGTAAGTAATTAATTCCTTCTAATAATAAATGCAAAAATAAATGTTACACGAAAATTCCATAAACTTTATTACTCACCCATATCCAAAAACCAAATAAAAACTAATCGTAACGAAAAATATTAGTTCGATAATTATCAATCAAAATGTGAAATTGAATTATGGACGCCGTTTTAGAATACATATTTTTATATTTAAATAAAGTCCTTAA
Source organism: Aphrophora alni (assembly GCA_963513935.1). NCBI lineage: Eukaryota > Metazoa > Arthropoda > Insecta > Hemiptera > Aphrophoridae > Aphrophora > Aphrophora alni. The sequence goes on along the minus strand of OY740770.1, from coordinate 129,889,811 downwards.
CTTAAATAGAATTTGAAAAATTAATATTTATTATTATCTTTAAGTATGTAATCTCATGTTACTTAAATTTGTACGAAATCGGTAAAACCAATATTGAGAAATTAAGTTTTGATGTATCAAACAATTATCTACTTTTTTTTTTTTACCGATAACGACCATTTTTAGAGAAATGGTGACCAATGTTTAGATCCTCAGAGGCTAAATTTGATCAAAATTGGATCAAAATCGTCAATGCCAAAGTTGAGAAAATCTTTTTTTTTATTTTTATTCTTTTTATTAAGGCAGCTACTCCCAATTTATGGTTTATATATACCGGATGTTTAGAAAATGTTCCTAGCTCTATTGTGGAAAATACAGACATAGATATTAAAATTATGTTTACAAGAAAGTTATTTACCCTTAGGCGGAACCTTAAAAGCCATATGTACAAAATTCAAAATCACTCCCTTCCCCTCCCCCAACACCACTCAACACCGTGCCTAGTTTGGTGGGGCTTCGATGAAAGCTGAGAAGTAGTTGAAGGAGATCACTAGCAAAATTGTCCTTACCCTTACAAAATTGGGTAAGGACATTTTGGAAGCAGGGATTGGATATTTGGAACAGAGTAGGATATTAAAAGTGAACAAAAACAATCAAAAGGAAAATGTCATCGGATGAAGAGGATTTCTAAAGAGTGGATATAGGAGTTCAGTTAACGTAGCAATCAAGATCACCATCAATGGTAGGATAAAAGAGGAGATAGGACAAAGGATATGGAAGAGTAGATAGGTTTACAACGTGGTGAAGGATATAATACTGAAATTGAACATAGGGAAAGGAAAAAAAAACAATATATTATCAACCAGTTTTAACAATAGGTCAAATATATAGGGGTGAAAGATGAAAGATCTAAGCAGACTGCAAGCGACAGAGATTAAACTTTTTTACGAAGTTGAAAATATTCCAAGGATTTCTAGACTCTTAGAACAGACTTAAGGTTGAGTCCCTAAAGGAGACAATCAAGAGAAATCATTTCTAATGGTTTGGGCACGTAATGGAGGAGGAAATCGGCGTGACTATAAGTACACTAGAGATAATAGAAGAATTAGGAAGACTAATGGGAATTCCAAGAACAAGATGGAAGGATAAAGTTCTAGAGGATGTACAGACCAATGGACTCGGAAATGTTAGTCAAGAAGCTGGTGTGAAGAGATCGTCGGGGAAGGGGAAGGTGCACCGGGAGTGATTTCCCCCGTACGACAAAAGGCAGTAACAGTATTGCAGAATGAAAAAGTAAAAAACGGAGGGAAAAAACTCTGTACAAAATTGATTTCGTGGTAGTGAATTAGTGCAGTGTAACCTAAACTTCTTTCTTATTTATAATTTCGTATTATTACATAATTCAAATTTTTAAATTAAAAATACAGTATCGGATCCTTAGAGTGGGGGGAGGCACCCACTCCGTCCGCGTATTGGCCAATATAAGTGATAGTTTCACCAAACTCGTTTGTATAGTGTGAAAGACTTTAAATTTCAACTTTCTAAATTTATTTTTAAAATTTGAGTTTTTGGGGAAGCAAGTGGCTATATTTAAACATAGAAGCTTGACAAATACTTACATAAATTCCATGAAATTTAGCCTATAAACATGTTTAAAATAGTGAGGTTGTGTTAAAAAATTCCGTTGAAAATATGTCAAATTTGAAAAGTACACTTAAAATATATTAATAATATAAAACAAATATGGGGGAAAATTCGAATTTTCCAATAATTTGAGGTTGTTTTTAGATCGTATTTCACAAATGAATAATCGTAGTGTGGTCAAAAGTTCAATCGATTTACATGATCAAATTTTACAATATAACATCAAATTTTTTAAACGTTTTATAATATTTTAATACTGTTTGCCATTAATGCTTAACTAGTTTCCAAACTCAGTGTATGCTACAGGTGGGGTACTTGTAGAGACAGATTTGATTCTGATTGAATACATATATTCCTTAGTACGTTGAGGCCTTGGTCTGCTAGACGGTTTTTCATCGGTTAATGTGAGGTCACCGTAATTTTATCTTGCGTAACCAAAATTCGTTAATAATCGTCAAGATGCTATAACAACACCGAAACTTTTATAAAACCCCGAGAGAATCGAAAACTAAACTCTGCACACAAGACAAGAACTATAGCTACTACATTAACTGGGGGGGGGGGGGGGGTTCGATCAGATATATATTGTTTAAAAAGTAATCTTTTATGAAAAGGTTATGCATTAAACCAACATATTTAAACATGTACTAGTATTTGAATGACATTCTTTTATCCGGATCCTTCTATCCGGAACCTTCTATGCAGTCCAGAACCTGTTTTCTGGATCCTTCTTATCTGGAGCTTTCTCACCAGATCCTTTTCCCCCTGGTGGATTAGTTTAAATCATCTATAGTGTCTGTTTTCATTATATGACCAAAGCAATTCAATCTTTTATTCTTTATTCTGTCTATCATAGTCTTACCCACATTCATCGTATACATAATTTCTTGATTCGTTGTGTTTCAGCTTGAAATCTCTCTCACTTTTCCTGAAATAATCCATCTACACAGCCAATATAACCTTACACCCCTCCCCCCCGTTAATATTCATTCACAATCTATATTTCACTTCAATAGTTCAAGACAGACTAAACTACCACTTTAGAAATACATCTTTTGGTATCCCTCCAAATGTGCTTATACTGAATTTACAATATGATATATTTCGTTCTCTGTTCAATTCAATTTTTTACCTCAATGCCTTCTATTTTCTTTACGATTATTTAAATACTTATAAGTGTTTTTGCGACCCAGGAATTTGTAACATTATTTTCAATCGGTTAACCATAAATTCTAAATCGAGATGATCCAGGTCAATAGTTATGTTTACATTAACAAACTGTAAGTTAAAGCAATTAAACTCATCTATATTCACTGCCATTCCTTTATAACTATGTTTTTCAACTTCCCTTAAGCTTATTCGACTTATATATAAAATGTAGACTCCAACCTTGTCTCAGCTCTTCTGACTTTTTCATTGACTCTGCTTACATTTTTCTTATAGTTACAACTAGTTCTTTATTTATTTTACTGTTATGAAATCTAAATGCCATTTATATTGTGATAGGAATAATTGAAAAGTACAGCTTTTGTATGTATGCTGCCATTCTTGTTTATGGAATCTTAAAACAAGTTGATGTGTTCAACGTGGTACTGATGTAGCACCATCATACAACGTATTGCAAGCAGTTCTTCTCAATGTAACACCCAAAAGATTATTTTTGTACCTGGTAGGAAATATAAAATTTTATTGGTAGATCAAGGGGTCTTATCCAGTGCGGTAAGTTTGTTTTAAACATTTGTTACTTACACCTAACGAGGCTTGTAGATTCGATTTTTCTCACGGGTTTGTGTAATTAATTCTCACTAAAACTTGAAAGAAATAGGTAGAGAGGAATTTGAGAAATAACAGCCCCATTGACGATTGTATGATTATATTACAAATAATTCCGAAACCAGGATATTTGAAGAGAAACCATACGTTTCATAGAGGCTACGCTTGAAAAAAATTTTATCAATATCGTTAAAGCCGATTTTGATAAAATTGTAACTTGTATTTTTTTTCATATAAAAACTACCCCTAAATTTGAAGTTATAAAAATCGAAGAAAACCTCTCGCGATTTGGCCAAAATACAACCACATAACAAATTTTATTAAAATCTGTTTACAGATTTCGATTCCAAATACGACAGTTACTAGACAGATAGACATTATTCCAGAAACCATTTTTTGGACATTCGAAACACTCGACATCATAACTTTGTCTATACTACGTATATTTAAGAAAGTAACCAAATAAAACACTGAGATATTGTTTACTGTCGGGAATGTATGGACACATGAGAGGAAAACCCTCGGCAATGTTTACTGGGGGAAGCAATTTCGGAAATTGACAATTCCTGTTACACAATATTAACTTATACTCAGCTTGAGTTCACATTATATAGCCAGTGAGATACATGCTTCTTGAACTCAACCAATTGACTTTCTAAAATCATAATATTTTATGTATTTTTAACTCGTTCTAAAATTACGAAACTAAAATCATTTTACAATATAAAATCAAATTTACAATATGAATTGATATTTCCCCTAACCACAATTACAGGAATAAAAAAAAATTGAACCGAATATAATGTGACTTTTAAAATATTGTCCGTCCGTTGTCGTTGCCATTGACGTCTGAACGTAATCAAAATATCCCCCACAGTTAATAAGATAGGATGGAATTTGGTGTAGAAGACTATAGTGTGTTCAGATATTTGTTTAAATATTGACATTTCTTAAATCGAATTGAAAATATCGAAATGTGTCCTTATATTGTGTGTTATTCAACTTATACTTACTACATTAGATAGACATTTGTATTTTTCAATTCTAAATGTAATGATAGTTTCTCCACCTCTCTAAAATGATAAATAGATTCACTCTTTCCGTCTTTTCACTCTTTCTAGTTCTCTCTCTCTCTCTCTCTCTCTCTCTCTCTCTCTCTCTCTCTCTCTCTCTCTCTCTCTCTCTCTCTCTCTCTCTCTCTCTCTCTCTCTCTCTCTCTCTCTCTCTCTCTCTCTCTCTCTCTGCGTGTTTTCGTTCATATCTTTCTCTTTTTCCTTTCTTTCTCCCTTCTCAATTTCGGTTTCTATCTCTTTTTATAAATCTCTTTTTTCCCTGGCTCCATATCTTAATCTCTCTCTCTCTTTTCTCCTTTTCCCTCCCCCTCTCTCTTTCTCTTTCTTCCTCTTTATCTGGTTCTTTCTCGTTCCATATTTAAAACTTGTTCACTCTCTTTTTATTTTCTCGTTTCTTCCTTCTCTCTCTTACTCGTTACCTTTTCCACTCTCGTCCCTATCTTAATTTCGTTCCTTCTCATTTTCATTTTCTGTTTTACTTTCCTCTTAAATGTTATATATTTTCTCTCGCACTCCTTATTTTAATCTCGTTCTCTTTCTTTTTTTTTCTCTATTTCTTTTCTTAATCTCGTTCTCTCCAACTCCATCTTTTTCTTTTTTTTATTGTTAATACTACCAAACCAAAAATCGGTCGTTTTGGTTTTTGTTGAATGCTTAAATATTGCTTTGTAAATAAAGACAAAATATCGTCCGTTAATAAACCTTTAGGGTGAAACATTTTAATGAATATTTTGATTTATGTTTAAACAAATGCCCAGATTTATGTATGGCAATATTTGGTCTCATGAAACGGCTGAAAATTAATCTTTCAGGACCGCAGTTTGGTCTGCTTATTACTTGACAGCTAAAGGTACCACGTGTTCATTATTTATAAAACAAATGATTTATTTGTATTTCTTCTGATGATATTTGTGAAATCTTACATTGATATTTTTAACCATTATCAAAACGATGAGTGTTTTCAAAAATGTTTGAACATAATCATGATAACTAAAAGTTCAGCGAGAGAGTATACATATTCAATTAACTTATATCCAACAGCTTGTCCTGCATTCATCTCCTAGCTTGCTGCGACAACTATTTTCAATTTATTAAATTGATTAAACTTAAACAATACTTTCGAATCATAAATTCAACAGTTCAACAGTATTCCTTTTACAAAGAGGATATCGGTGGAAAGAAACTGTACAAAATTCATACATATTCTAAAACACATTAGACATTGAAACCATTCTAAAAGAAATGTGAGCAAAGAATTGACGGTTGGAGAAGCATACAATATTGACATTGTGGAGTTTTGATTGCAAGGTTCCCTGAGGCCAGGCTACTGAATATTTAATGTGGGCGACAAAGAGAAAGTCTAAGGGTCGTTAGACCTGACAAAGCATGAAATGATGTGGTTGATTATGATGCAGCCCATATGATTAACTAGCAGGCTATGTGTTGGCTTCTAATTGCCTGACATGGGACACAATATTCACGTTGACACACTATCTACTTGTTATACTTTTAATTGATTATCTTTAATTACTCAACAATGGCTTCTTGTTAGTCTACTTTATCACCAATCTGGTCCAGTTCTTCCGTCCCGCTTCTTTATGTGTGAATATGATGTATTGGCTACTCTTGCATTTGAAAATGTTGTTCGTTAGGGTTGTTTATTATCTACCGATCTGGAACCCTAAATACCTGATGTGCCTGGTACTAAATTGTTTCTATAGAGTTTTGAAATTATTACATAAAAAGTATGAGAATTTTTCTATTTTCAACTTTTTATTTTACAACTGGACGAAATTGTATTTATTTAAATAAATAAAATGAACGTTCCAATTCATACACATGAACCCATTTTCAAAACTAAATCTAATTTATACAAATATAAATTTGTCTCCATGTAATAAAAAATGTCTTTACTACTTATACGTTAGAAGGGGGGGGGTCTATATTAGTATTATTATTTTTTTGGCATAATATTTTAATCAGTTTCTTGTAAAATATGTTAAATAATTATTGAAATAGTGCCCAAGCTTGTATTAAACGTCCCTTGGTAATAAAAGTAAATCATAACTAATTAAACCACTGATGATAAAGATAGAAGAGATGACGGATGACGGATGATAACGATAAAATACGGACGACAGACAACGGACAATTGACGAGAGACGGCGGATGACAGAAACGGAGGATTAACGGGAAACGACAGAGTATAGATAAGATATATAAGAAACAACACAAGGTGAACGATAGCTGTGAACAACAGACGACGAAAATCGAAAAATAGACGTTACGGAAACAGTGGACAGATTTTAATCTAATTTAGAATGTTTGGATATTTTTACCTTATTTGTTGGCGTTTTACTGATATAAAATACGTAAATTCTCAAAATTGACTCAACCGATTTTGTTCAAAACTAATCAAATGTGAAGATCAATGACCCAAATTTGTGTATAATTAAATAGTTGACAAAAATCTAAATCAACTGTCATTAACAGCTGACACGCTGAAGACGTACTTATAATCTCCACCGTTAATTGTCTATTTTCGATTGACAAGACTACCAAACTGACATTTTTTGACAAAATTAGTTTTTTCACATTTTTTTTTTTTTGGTGACAAGCGAGCGAGAAAGTCAGTGCAGTGTGTTTGCACCATTAATTAAAGCCAGGTTTATTTTTCATCTTTAACAAATTTGAAAAATACTAGGTTACATTTTACAATATTTTAATGTCTTTCCACTTTTATAAAATTCAAAACTAATCCATTAAACTGAAAATCATTAACTTCAAGCTAATCTTAGGTAGGTTAAATTCAATTTGCCATTCTCGCCCAAATTGTTGCGGTTTAGGTTTAGGAAGTTATTTAAGAGACTTATCACATCCCCCATTATTGCTATAAAAGGGTAAACTCAAATCCACCCTACGTACTTGCGGTCAAACCCTTTGTATGAAAGGGGATGAAACGCAAATCCAATACAGAGATATTCTGATAAAATATTGGCTGTTAATGCAATAGTTGTAAACAGAAAAACGTTGGCATTTTTATATACAAATAAAATGTTTGAAAGAAAGCTACAATATAAATGGTATTTTTAAAGGAAAGTTGTTAATTGACTTTATATGTCTAAAATAATTCCAGTTATCATTAATTATTTATCAAAATAACTATATAATTCCAAATATATGTCATACACTACAAAAAACAAGATCATTTAATAAAGAGCGATTAGGGTTAATTACTTTATAGGGCGTTGTCACCAAACAATTTAAACATTTCAAAAAATGTATGTCAAATCGATCTCAGATTAGTAAAAAGACAAATGAAAAAAATACGAATATCAGTTTGTCAACATGAGACAACAAATAATCTGTCAAAAAATGGGTTCATTTTGGATTATAGAGCGAACTTTGTCCCATATTCAAAACTATGTCTAATTTAAAGTCGAAACTAAAAAAAAAAAAAACTAGTTCCAGTCTAATTTTAAAGTCTAGTTTCTTAAAAGAAAACGTAAGAAAGGTGGTGCTTTATGAGTGCGTTTGTTGGACGCACTATTGTATTTATGGATAAGTGTACAGTGGAGGTTTATATGTATATTCATGTTCTCTTTTTCAGTTTTAAAAATTCTTGCAATATTTTATATAGTAGGTAACATTTATTGGTGTATTTTTTTATAATATTTTTTGTTCATTTTTCTTATGGTTTAGACCAAATTTAAAGTAGAAAGTGGGTTTCAACTTATTTTCTGATCAAGAAATAGATTTATTTTTTTGGGGGTTTGAACCAATTTTTTATAAAAATTGCCCAGAAAGCAGATCAGAACATATGTTTAGTATTTTATTATTTAAATTTTTTTTGTTTTTTAATCTATCGGTGATAATGTTTGTCTAAAAATCACCAAATGTAGTTCAAACATTGTCTTTACGATATATTAATCAAAACAATTCTTAATAAAACCAGAGTATCGGAAACAAAATTTAATTTTTAACTTATTTTTTCCGTAGTAATAATATAATAACAACATTGACCAGTTTGAGCCCTAAACAATATTTTCTAATTCTCGGAATATTGAAAACATTTGATTTTGTAAATTTATAATCAAATATTTAAATATAAAAATTTACACAAGCGTACATTTGGTGCCGGATGTTTATTTTCATTGTCTTTCATCTCTCCTATCAAGTCTATTGACCAACTCTTGTTCTCTTCCGACCCAGAGACTATTAGAATATTTGAGTAATAGAGGGGATTTTATTCTCTTTTCTTCCTTTTTTAAAGAAGTCAATAAGGCTTCTAGGTTAAGGAAAAAACATATATTTATAAACACTTTTCAAAACAAATTGAAAAAACTAGAAAATATAAAATAAATACAAATTATCGGATGATAGATTTTATTATAGGCCCTGCTGTATTTCTGATTTTTACGACCATTTGTTTTTTATTTCGTAATTTTTATTGGTGTTTTAAGGGGAAAAAACATTTTTGTCATTATCGCGTTTTTATTTCGTAAATACAACCATTTTGGACGATTAAATTTAATTATAATCAGTTTAACTAACGTAATAATTGAGAAAAATGAGAATTTGTATAAATAAAATAAGAAAAAATATATATACCACATTTGACCACAGTTTAAAATTATAATAATTCAGTAAACATCGTATACGATTTACTGCAAGTTCAAATTAGATCTAAGAACAAGATCTAGATATAAAAATATACATTCGTTCCTGCTTCCGTTGAATTTACAGACTTTTATCCTGGAACCTATCCCTGGATAATACAATGTACACCGATACATCCCACAAAAAAGACTCCCCAGAGCATAGTGTTGTGTGCGAGTATCTTCTGTTATTTCCAGCAATAACTGGTCTCAAACATATACTGTAAAGGAATATAATAATAATATAAAAATCTGTATTGAGATGAAAGCGATTATATTTGTCTGTTTATTGTGATATCCTCGGCTTTCACAATAGATTACGCAAAATAATGTGTCTACTTTATAATTATAAATTTGATTTGTTTAAAACCTATGACCAAGTTTTATCAAGACAACCTTTTTAATATTAAATTGATTTTTTTTGCCAGGCTTACTGAACACGTAATAGAATTTGGAGTCATTCAACTGTATGGTAATGTAGTAAAGCTTATTTAGTTTCCTTTATTGAATGTTAACTTTGTTATGTATAAAAATAAATTAAATTTCTTCATTTTGATAATAAATTAGTTTATTTACAGTGCCTTTTACTTTGTCGTTTTCACCATCACTCCTAATTGAAGATATTTTAAATATTACAAATATAAAAACAACAAACATATTCTTAACTAATAGTAACAATAATAAATTATTGTATAAAGGAAGCAAACAATTTTCAAAATAAAGGATTAAACTTGTTTTACTTTTGTCATAAGCAAGTCTTCAGAGTATTGAATTAAAATAGATTTTAGCTTTTTTAATATTCCTGAAGATTATTTTATTTATAGGCTATTTTTTCAAACAGTTATAGGCTATTAATTTTTAAATTTTACTAAAATTGTAACTAAATCTGTATAGCTGATTAAGAACAATTAATTATTTTATAAAAACCCCATGGTCGATTATTTAGTTGATTACCCTTAACTCGCAAACAAGATTTTTTGGAAATATGACATTGAAGTAAAAACGTTCAGCACAATATAAGACAGACTATTAGGTCCATTAGGGTATCTATTGGATATTTTGGCGTTGAAGTGTGAGAACAAATCAAGGCCAGCCATTGTTTTTCAGTTAATTGACAAGGGCGCCTCTGTGGACATTGTTAAGGACGACCCCAATCAATCACATATTGAAACCTTATCCAATCTTCTCCAACCTAGTGTGGAGACAATTAATCGTATCTTCATTTCAGTTAATTAGTATGCTTATACATTAGGTTTTTGTGTATGAATAATGGTATAAGAAACATAATCAGCGTAATAAGTTTTAAATATGTTTTTGCAAATTGCGTCTTTTATTAATGGCATTTGTAAAAGTTGTAATAATTATATTAAGAAATAACACTTTAATATTTAGCTGATATTGTTGATATAATTTAATTTAACGGAAGATATTAATATTTGTACAATTTAAAATGAAATGGATCATCAAAAACTGTGCTAAAACATTGCACAAATTTTCTCACTCACCTATCTCCAAAACCAAATAAAATCAAACGAAAACTAATCTTCACCAAAAATGGATAAAATCTTTAATATCAAAGTTATCACTTATCTCATTAATTACATATCTGTTTCCCACCCTTAAAATTTATGATAACCACAATTACTAAGAAAAATTTCAAATTTCAATTTACACCTATTTGGATATTTCCTAAAAAAGAAGCTAATTTACATTGTCTAAAAAAATTCATTCATTAATCAGACTTTATACTGAAAAAGACCACAGAAATATTTGAAAAGCTAAATATGTTACACGGTTTATCTGTGGGCTACAGACTAAAACAATAATTTATATCGTTTAGGTTTTTGTGGATTTGTTTGTTTATTATTTTAGTTAGTGTGTAGCGTACTCCAACACTGCAAAATCGTACCTAAAAAACCAACCCTCTGAAAAGGTGTTCACTGAGCAATGAACTTATAGAGTTAAGTAAATAGTTTTCAAGGACGCTTGACTTTGTTATTGCTCTCAGGATCTTGTTAATCAGTAGAGGAGGTGATTATACAGTGTCACTAGTTGATCCTCTGTGATAGTTCTTTCAAAATATAATTTCAGGGTAAGGTAAATTTAGATATTAGATTATCATTTAATCTCAAGAAATCTCAAGTTTAGAGCTCCAAGGAATAAATTTAGGATCGTTTTAGAACAATTTAGGATAATTATATTCGTTTCTAGAATGTATTAAGGAATTTTCATAAGAACAAATAGCATTAATTGAATAAAAAATATATACAAGGTAAACGAATATTAGATTTTGAACTAGATTATAATTCGTGGAGGATAATTTATATTTTATCTACGTATTTAAAAGGATAATTATTTGAAGAAGTCAAAATGACATTTTACACATTAACAACCGTTATGCATTTTTAACAGCAGAATCATTTTTAATCCTTTTAAATATTATTCAAATAGATGGTGAAAAGATATTGCATACAAAACTTGCTGACACACCCATTCACGATAAAAAATAGTAACCAGATCGTTGCAAAAATATCAGTTTGGAGTTGTCAATTAAAAATTGAAAATCAAGCATCAACATCATCTTAGACTTTGTAATTTATTTCAAACTATAATTATAATTTTAAATAAGATAAGGTCTTGCTTTACTTGTATCAAACTCGTCTGTAGAACACAAATTATAAGAAGAGATAAAGTTGAAATAACTATAGTTAAAGTTAATTTTAGTTTGTTACAAATTATTCTCTAACAGTATTTTGTATTATTTCTAATTGTCAATAGTTTACAATTTTGTATTATTTCTAATTTTCAATAGTTTACCATTTTTTATTATTTATAATTTTTATTATTAGTATTTTATTATTATTTGTACTTCTGTATTATTCAATTTTGTATTACTTGGAATTTTAAATTATTTATAATATTGTATAATTTGAAATTTAGTAATATTTACAATTTTTTGTTATTTGTAATTTTCCCACTGATTCGAATCTTTACTTTACGTTAAAATTTGATTGAAAATGTTAAAGCTCTTTTGAAAAAAAATATAATCAACATTTTTCCACAGTTTATCATTTTATTGTTTGCTTTGCAAACAATAATAATCAGAAAATATTCTTTTATTGTCTATCACAAATATTTTCTCTATACATAATAAAAACTAAACATTATTTAGTTTCAATTGTATTTGAAGCTGACGGACGCCAGAGGCTGTAGTGTGAATCATGCACTTAATGGCATCATTTGTCTTCCGAAGCTTCAACAGCTGTGTCCAATATTCACGTCACGTTCTTGGAGATTGTGGATTTTTTCAATCGACTCCAAAACTAAATCGAATTCAGCGCAGAGGCCTTTCTCGGCCCCGGTCCTTCCTCGTTTATCAAAGTTGTTTGTTATTTTAAAATAATCCATTTATATTAACGATTTATTATAATGTAAATAAAATGTAGAATATTTCTAACGACACCGTTTAAACGTATTGTACAATATTAAAAAAATATATATCTTCAAAATAATTGGAAATAAACTTTACACCATTTAAGTCTTAAGTGTGACTTCATAATATTTAATAAAGTATTACATAGAATCAATTAGTACAGTCTTGTTTTATACTCGATTAAACACAAAATATAAATAAATAAAGTCAATCATGATAATAGTTAGTAATAAACTTTGTTATTATATTTCGGTCCTTGTCTTCGTCAAGAGAAAAGAGAGAACTGAGTAAAATAATATTTGTAACAACATGTCGAAGATATTTGAATAAAAATGTATAAACATTCTGTTCCAAAATTGTAATTTCGTCAAAAACAATAATTAAATATGGAAGAGTGACAGAATGAAAGTTAGAGAAGGAGGGTGTAAGAAAGAGACAAAAAAGTGATCGAGAGTAACAAAAAGAGTATCAAGAAATAAAGAAAGATGGAATGAAATAGAAAAATAAAAAAAGACAGAGACAGAGACAGTGAGTGAAAGGGAAAGAAAAAGAAAGAGAGAGAGAGAGAGAGATTGATTGATTGATTGATTTGAGCCTTTATTCTGGGCGAAGTTAGGACCATCAGGTCCTCTCTTCCACTTAACCCATAGCCTACACAATTAATTTACACATCGTCTTTACAAAAACAATTACAATTAACATACTTAAGTCTAAAAATAAAAATAATTTAAATATAACTATTTAAAAGAAAAGAAACTAAGTACAAAGAACACACACACAAAGATAATAATAATAACAATAATGAAACAAATTACAACAAAGAAAAATCCTAAACTAATACAATTTCTTCCAGAGTACAATAAACTGTTCTAAATATAAACTATATTATACATTCCCGCGCACTTTCATACATCATAAAGTAAATAAAACAAATTTATTTAGAGAGAGAGAGAGAGAGAGAGAGAGAGAGAGAGAGAGAGAGAGAGAGAGAGAGAGAGAGAGAGAGAGAGAGAGAGAGAGAGAGAGAGAGAGAGAGAGAGAGAGAGAGAGAGAGAGGGAGAGAATGAATAGTAGATTTTTATTTAGAGCAAAGTTAGGTCCTCTCTTCCCCTTAACACTTTCTAAATAAATACATTATTTAAAATACATAAAATATTTAATCTAAAACAAAAGATAACATAAAATCTAGGAATAAACAAACAAACAAGAAATAATTGAAACAGAAAATAAAAATGACAAATTAAATTGAAAAACTTAAAATAAATCACAATTTTAATGATGAAAATAAAATAAGGAATATTCATTTCGAAATATGAAAATAAAATAATAATTAATAATTTAAATTGATATAAAATGCTTACAAACATTACATTCATACTTCATACAATCTATATAAAAAGAGCGAATGGGAGAAAGAAAGAGTGAAAGAAACAAAAGAGAATGGATTTTTTTAGATGTTTTTTTTACTAATACAAAGTATACATAAAGGTCTAATAGATCATTACTTAATTCCTTAATTACAGAACCAATACCTATATCACTATAGTATTTGTACAATACGCAAACATTTTATTTTGCGTGTTAAAATTCTTACTATAATTTTTAGATAATTTTAATAATGAATGTTCATTGACAGGTGTACGTCAGAAGTAGCTCATATCGTTCTTAATTACTAGTATGTCATAAATGATAAACTGGACCGAAATAATTTTCTTATTTAACATATTAAGATTCTAAATTATTCACAAAACATAAAACTACCTTTACGAACTCTACAATAAAATACAAACAGCTGGAGTTACGTATTGAACTCATGTCTTCCCCAATATGTTGGATGTTTTATTTTATTCAAATAATTTAATATGATTTATTAAATAAATAAACTCTTCTCTTCACTAAGAACTCGTAATTTATATATTTACTTGTTAGCGTTTGTTCGAAAAAATTTTTGCTAAATTGTGTACATTTATATGAGGGAAACCACAAATAGGGCTACTTGTGTCACAAAAAATAGTAGAAGAATCAGGATGTTTCCAAAAATAATTATGAAACTTTAGGGGCTTACTTCTCACATAAAAACTAATGAAAAAGTTTACATAAATGTATTTTCTAATATGCTTAGTTTTCAATCTAGCTGCCATTTTGTGTTTCTGACAAAAAAAAAAAAAAAAAAAAAAAAACATATATTTTTAACGGTAAGTTATGTGGGGTAGAAATTTTACATGACCCAATTTAAGAAAAATAATAAACCGATTTTCATTATTCATTTTAAAATGGCAGCTATTTAAACATTTTAAAGTCAAATATCTCAAAATCCGTTAATTTTACAAAGTATTTGCAAGAATGAAAAATTGTTTTTTTAATAACACACCAGGGACATATACCGCCCAAAACGTTTAACCGTATCTAATGCTATTTCCAACTTAATATTGTAAGTTCCCTGATTATTTTTACTTAAGTTAAATTATCAAAGCTGATAATATTGTGTTGGTCAGTTAGACATTATTTGCTAAGTATTCAGCGTCAGAGATCCACGGCCAGCCACTGTAATACAAATCAGTGCACCAATACGTTTACCTAGAGGATTACATAAAATCTATAAGATAGGTTACAAGGTCGACAGTTAAAAGTCCCAACACTAAAATATGAGTTCCTCCTTTAGTTTGTAGCCTAGTATAGGAGTCAAAAAATTTAATAAGATATATAAATAAAATAAAAAAGATAGACAGAAATAAAGTGGCAAATTACCATAAAATGGAAGAAAGAACATTTTCATAAAAGAACACGTTTATAATAATAAACGTTAGGTTAAAATAACACGGTTATTTCAATAATATAACCTAACCTAACCTAACCTAACCTTACATAACCTAACCTAACCTAAAACTATTATTTAAAATGTTTATAACAAATTTGTTCGTTTGTATTTTCTTTCATTTCGTGGATTTTCCACAAGTGTTGCAGATATTTAAGAGACTTTTAAGTTATAATTAAATAAGAGGAAAAGAAAGGTTAAGTGAAAGTTTGAGCAAAAAGATAAAATTTCCTTCTTGATTAAATTAATTATATTTTGTAAATAACTGCAACGTTAGCATTTGCAAAGTTAAAATTAACCTTAAAGAGTTGTGTTCACTTGACAATAAAATTAATCAAGATTAGGGTTAATGTTGTTTGTTTATGTGAGGGTAGCAAACGAGGGTTGTTAACATATTCCCTTGTAATTATCCAGCATCAACAAACCACCGAGCTTCATACTTACAACGTTTACTGTGATAAGCATAATATAAACATACCGGTACCGGATTGTTATCAACAGAATACCGGCTTTGGCGTCATTCCAATGCAAAGCGTCCCGACGCCGACGCCGACGTCCGCCTAGTCTCTACCTCTGGCTTGATTGTAATCATCGACTGACCTTTACGTTTGCGTTACTAATATTTATTAGAACAGATAAAATCGTTAAATTAATACAATTATTAACAATAAACGGTATGACGAAATTTCAGAAACTTTCCCACACACCACCAATCTCACATAATATAATCGTCATTAGAAATGTCATTTCCATAGTTGTCAGTCAATAGAAGCCTACCATGAATACGATCTCAGCTTAAATCTTATTTGATTTAAAATTGAGCCATTTTAATTTAAATTTATGAGAGCTGACAGAGTTTACTTTTGGTTTTTGTTGAGTAATTCCCAACATTATTATTTTACTTGAAATTTTGCAGACAGATTTGGTTCATTCATCTTTACATTTCAATGCGAAAATAAGTGTTTTTTTCTTGTGGGTTAAGTTAAAAACATTGTCTAAGCTGAAAAAAATCAAGGTTCTATTCCATTTACGACAGAGAATCAGTGGCGTCATAGAGTCTTCTGATCTAGCGTACCTGGGGGGATTGATTATCGCCTAGCAACGGAGGGAAGGTGTTAATATTCCAAATATAAAAAAGATTATATTCTGTATCTTTTGGTATAATAACTCTACCTGATCATCAAGCCTAGTTACTTTACTTCGAAATCACGAACGCTAATAAAGAAAATAAGTATTATTTTTTTATAAATAAACACGATTGGTAATGGTAATTATTTGTGTTTCAGGAGTGAAAACCATGATCATGCAGTTGTCAGTCAGGAGGTGTAAACCGTAGCCTTCACTGGCACCAGAATATTAAAACTTGAACCATAGCCACCATGAAGCTGTTCATTTGTTTCACTCTTTTCCTTTTTGTAAGTGAAAAAATACAGTTTTTTTTAGTATTAGTTTTATTTTTATGTAACGCAAAGTATTCCTTTTGATAAATTTTAGTTTAGAGTACACCAACCTCTTGAGTTACGTAAAACAGAACTCTTTTTAAATACAGGTTATCCTTCTATAATGGAGATTGAGTTTAAAGATAAATATATTTTTAAGTATATTTTATGTTTAATTAAGTACACCAGTGAAATAGAAAGTTCATTGTGATATTATGTGTAAATTTATATTAATGGATAAACTAAAACTAACCATGATTGTTTAAGTTCCCACAGAACATTAAAAACTTTCATGATTTTTTACTATTTAAAAACAGCCTTAGACAACTACTATTGTCTAGATCCTTTTTCTTTGTGGAGGAGAGTGTGTGCATCGTATGTCGGGCACTTGACTGATTATTGGAATTATTTTTTGAAATGTGGTTTTGTGTATTGTATAGCACTGCCCATAAGTTTGGGCTGTATTATAGCACTACGCATACGTTTGGACTATATACAATCAGACCTAGTTTTAGCCCTGGCTTCTTTCTTAAGTTACTAGTTTATTTGTAATATCCAACTTGGTCCTTGAATATTTAACTATGTTAGTCCTTTTCATTTTTTAGATTTTTCACTTGATAATGAAAGTTGATGCATATTTTGAAACGTCATGTATTGGATTTCATGTACACAAATGATGTGACAAAATCCGTCACTAGCCAATAACTTTAAAGCCAGAATAATTCATATATGAAATATCAGTATAACTTCTTATATAAATTCTATATGGGGGGGGAGAGAACTTTATATCAGGGCTAAATATGGGCGTGTAACAATAATGTACTGCAATAACTGTTGAATGAAGTAAATTTTGAAAACAGTTTCCATCTTTCAAATTAAAAATACCTACGTTTAGGTTACTTTTTAGTATCAAGGATACTTTTAGAAAAAACATACATACCAAAGTTAACTGAATTTTCCGCTAGCAATGTAATTATTACAAACATTTTTCTTACTTTACTTTTGAAGGGAACCGAGAACAAATTACTTGTTATAGCGATAATTTTACATTTAAAACGCGACGCAGATTGAATTAATCCAAGACTTTCGGGTTTGTAGTTAGTTCGATTAAAACTGAAGCTTTTTTCAAAGTTACAGAATCTAAGCTTCAAACATCAGTTAAAAGTTATAATATATACTAAATTTAGTACAAGCAGCAGATCTAGAAGTCCGGGCAATACTCTATGGAATAAATTCGATCGAAGAATCGGTCCGTATAAATCTCATGGGTGATGATAAATATAATTGTATTTTATGAAATAACTAGTAATAACTTAACCTAACCTTATACCAGTATACCCTGAATATAAACACTTAACTCTTACTTACTTTCTGTAGTTCATTATTTTTTTAAACAATGGAATCAATGGCTGTGAAACTACACAGCAATTTGAAACGTTAGCATGTAAAATTAATTGTAATTAATAATGTAAGGTAATTCATAATATATTTCACGCTTCTTTAAAATATTTTTTGGAATAAATAACTTGTTTACGTTCTACCCGCTCTAGTTTGATATTGTATCTCAACGTTCTGGATCTTATTAAGTATAAATTATGGTATTTTACAAAATTACTCTTATAACAGCAACACATCATTAACATTTGACAAGCAGCCTAAAAAACTGCGTAAAAAAGACTGTAGTTTATATTCAATGACTTTTGGAAACTTTAATGATAATAATCCAAAGGAAAATGGGAAGACAAAGGTTTAGTAATGTTTATTTAGGAACTCGTAAATAAGTTATAAAGCTGTAAGCCCTTGTGGCCTCCTGTATTTAGTATGTTTAAACCCCCACCCTTAGCCCCTAGAGGCCAGTGGACACTGAGTAATGCCTTGTTAACAAGAGACTCGCCAAACACAGGTCAATGAAACTGGAAGTCCCTATTCCTTTGTATTACTCAGGTCGTTATATATTTCGTACCGAGTGGTAAGAATATTTTGTTTGAAAATTCAAAAAATAGTAATACAGTTAAATCTGAGATTTTAATAAATCCACAGTACACCACACATAGTCCCGTAAGCGAAACTGAAATACTAACTTGATGCTTTGTGAATTAAATCACTCAAAATATGTAGCCAACAAAATGTTTAAAATCATTTTCAATTTTCCAATGAATTTTTATACGTTCTTAAAGTTTTCTAGTTGGGCAATTAAAACCGTACAATTTTAATTTTTGGGATTGATATTGTGGTTACATAAAGTGACTACAGGATACATAATATTCAAATCTGAAGTTATACAATATATATTACAACAATCTGTATATCTGCTAGGAAGCACATTTTCCTAGCCTTTTTCTAAACTCTTCTGATCATTTTCGGATGGACTTCATTATTAAAAGCTGTTTAAATACTGCTTTGTCCCCTTAAAGGAGTCGTTTTATATAATCCAAGTAACCTCCTCTCTTTTCTACCTCTACTTTCCGCCTCATCTGTCATAATATTTAGAGAAGAGGAGAGATTACTTGAGTTGTATAAGACGACTCTTTCATGGGACGAAGTCGTGCGTTAATAGCTCAGTTCATCCGGAGTAATAAAGACAATGTTAGGAGTGGCTGAATACATAATCAAATTAACAGAAAATTGCGTATGAGCAAAAACTCTACATTCAGATTTTTTTTTTCGTAAACATATCCATTTTAAGGTGTCCAGTATCTAGGATTTTCCCACCTGTCTACGCCTGCTTTATCTCTCTATCAGGTTTACGTATAAATTAATTTAATTAAATATTGAAGTGTATTTTGGGTATAAGATGATTTGTCATTTATATGAGTATTCTTTAATATAAGTATTAACATATCAATTTAAAAATTTGAGAATATTTCCCATATAATGTCTATAACTTATTCCGAATTATTAAGATTTTTTAGGATCAAAACAAAACATCTTGATAAGACTTATAAATTTATGAATTTGGAGTTATCTCAAAATATGACAATAAATTAATAGTTTCCGCCATTAGTTTCTCAAAATTATTCAAAAGGATTACTATAAAACTTTGGTGAAATATCAACTTTTTAATTAAAACGATAAAATCGTATCTAAATTTATACTACACATTATATAGCCTATATTTCGATAAAAAATATGGAAGTGACTGATACTGAAGTAAAAAATACGCCTGGACATATTCAGATATGAACGCATTGCATAGCTTGCGACTGTTCTACAATTTTATTTTTTGCAGAATAAATATTGTTAAAAAAGTTTTGGAGAATATTTATTTTATGTGGTCACTTACATGAACCAACTGGACATCGACCCTCCGAGGTGAAGCAGGTCTTATTTAAAGGTAAACAACTAAGCTCGGGGTAGGTCTTGAGAAGATGGCCATCTATTATGGCGGTGTGGCATAGAGGATATATATTATCGTTTGCACATTTTGACGCGGTGTAGATGGGTGTGAAGGTAGTCGTGCTCAGTTGGGGTTCGAAATTCAGCAACAGCTGTCTCTTTAAGTGTTTCGTGATTGGCCCCACAGTTGCAAGGCATTCCCACTGCCCCCCTGACATTGTTGTTTCAATATCTCTGGTGTATTTTTTAATTGAATAATCAATCTGGCAGCGAGCCGATGTTAGAGTGGTCTGCTAAGGGGCTGATTAAGTAGTGATGTTTTCTGTTTTACTAGCTGGTCAGCTCGTTCTTTTCCAGGAATACTGACGTGACTTGTTATCCATTACAGCTAGATCACCCATTCATCTGAGAAAACTTCTGCTAGCTGACTTCGGTAAAAAAAATGTTACGATGACAGTCAGTTATGTAACGGTTGTTAATACTGAGAGAGTCAATATGGCAACTAGTCTATGGATAATGTAACTCTCTTGCTAGACCCACTAAAATTTGTTGGTTCCTTAGATGTCTCGTGGACTGTAATGATTTCGGCATCATAGTTTCTTTCATTTATTCCGAATGCAATAGAGTCCTCAAACATACTGCAGTAGTCAGCGCCAGGTCTTCCGGATTCAGATGTAGGAACCTTCTGTGTAAATATACAACCTTTCCGGTTGCGAGTAGAGAACATGGTTGGTTTTTATTCTACTCTTTTTATATACAGAAGGGTTTGGTTTGGTTCTTTTGATGTTATTGTCTTGAAGGTTGAGACCTTCACATGGTAGATTAGAGACTATCTTCCTAAATTGATATAAGGGTTAAATTATATTTATTCTTCAACATCTCAGCATGAATCAATGGTGAGATTTGACTTTTCCAGAGATAGTTATTTATACGTTTTAAAAGTTACTGTTTTCGTTTTATTTTTTAACCTAACAAATTGTATTGAAATATTTTTGCTCTTCCTTTTCGAATTTCTTAAATCACGAATCACGAACATCCGTCGAATAAAACAGTTTGAATTCATTTTTGATTACCACAGTTTATATATGCTGATTAAGTAAAAATCAAAATGTAATAACGAAATGCATTTATTTTTGCTGTTCTAATAAAATGATTAAACACAAAGATAAGGTGAAAAGATAAACTTTGCGAATCACTTCGCCATTGCAAATTGAAGTTGAAGAGAGTAAAGAAAGTTTAATATAACTAATGTCAGAAACAGAAGTGCTTCAGGAAAGATGTTTAGCATAATCACATTGAAACATCTTAACATTTAATAATAAGAAGAAGGGAAGTCGGAATAAGAACATTGTAAACAAGGTCGTTACTCGAAGCTTTAAGCCGGAACGTGAACTTCTCTGTTTTCTTAGCATTAAACGTAGCTCCCATAAAGTGTAAACATTTTTATTTTAAAGTTGAGAGAGGATTGTGTAAGGTTTACCGATTTTATCGTTTCTGTCTTTATTTATAACTATGTAACAACTGGCTTTGCATTTCAGATTATAAGTAAATTATTATTTTGTTACAGATTATTTAGATATATTTATTGTATTCTATGTTTTTTTTACACAATTTTAAGTAAAAATTTAACTTATAGTATGATCGATAAAATCCCAGGACACGCTCTATTTTGTTAATTATTATAATAAATACATTCAAACTTTGGAAATCTAATTTTAAGCATTAAGTTTACCTCCTCCTTTGGGAGTAATCGATTGAAATATATAAAAAGAAAGGTGATCGTATGATACATCATATTTTATTGGTCTTGTTAGGTTATGAGCTAGGAAATGATCCATCTAAACCAATCTACATAAACCTAATTATAAGAACAACTAATTGTACCTTCGGCTGAAGACCCTAACCCAATTTTCCTCTCCATTATAATGAAGATGCCCACCGAACCCAACCGAGCCCAACCAATGTTTCAGAAGAAATAAAGGTGCCATCAAGGAAGACCCTAAGCCATCATAGCCATTACCACCAATACGACAAAATCAACCTAACCTGATCAACATACATTATCAGAAAAAATAAAAGTGCCATCAAAGAAAACCTTAAACTTCCACTCCACTAGGAAAAGACCTATTTTTTGTTTTTTATATTGTTTACAGAAGCACTCTTCTACGGAGTGGGCTTCATGAATCCCACGAAGATCCCTAGGGATTGCGGAAGTCATTACTTCAAATTTTGTCCTTTGGGTTTCTTCCTGCAAACAAACTACCTAAACCAACTAAATTTTCAGAAGATCTAAAGGTGCAATCAAGAAATCCCCTAAACCAACTCCTACCTACTAACATAAAAGTGGTAGAGGCTTAGGTTTCAAAATTGTGTGGTAATCTTAAAAACAGATAATTATAATTCTGAAATTAAACGAGTGATAATGGTTGAAAAATAAATTAATGTACGAGTAATGTTCTTGATTCGTATACTATAAAGGACGAAAAATGTGCAGATACCCAATAAGCACCAAACAAAATTCCAGTTCTGTCATTGTCGGTTTATCACCTGGATTGAAAAAATACCCTTTATGATTCGATTCGTTCTTTAAGCACATATTAAAATTAAATTTCCATATAAGTTAAAGTCGGATAAAAAATGTAAACGTTTTGCTACTGAATGTACCTTTCTACATTCCAGAAAAAAGGGTTTTACAGCCTGCTCACCAATATTTGTTTCTCATATGTAGATTCAACTAATATGAATAAATAGCGTAACATTTCAAAGGAATATTATCAAACATTGTTACAACCCAATGCACTCAACAATTTAAGAGTAGTTCTACAAAATCATTCGTTACAACTTTGGATCAATTCCATATGGGTTTCAATTTCCAGTTTATTTCATATCGGCTGAATAAAAACGCCAAGTTTTCATTACAGTGATTGTGTTTGCTAAAGAAAGGAAATTCATTGCTAGAGCATGCAAATTTAAATGAAAACAAGCAATAATTTTGGGCCGATACAAGAGATGTAGAGGAAAGGGGTTTAGAAGCGTTCTATCAATGTTAAACTCCGCCTTTCTTCTGTTTGCCAAGCTCTGTTTTGGATTAATATGTCGGCTTGGTTAACGTGAAATAATAACATGAACCTTCCAGCATGTTTTCAATTTATAAATCTATACAATCCTGTTCTTTCTTATTCAACTGAGACTACAAAAAGACGAGAAGACTGTAAGAATTAATTTAATTTCTTTTCAACTTACAGTTGTTCGCAAAAATTTATTTGTTTAAACATTTCTTGTTTTAGCAGAATGAAAACCCTCTTAGTGTATTTAGTATTCCCATATGCTGCATCTTCCCACTACCAGAATCGTTGATAATATGAATACAGACACTACCAGCTGTCTATAGTGAGTACAGACGTGACAGAGCCGAAAGATTCCATCTGGTTCTACATCATTTTTCATATAGTATGTCCCTTTGCTTTCATATTTTCTATTAAGTGTCTCCTCACCAACTCTTGTATTTTCCGACTCTTATCCTATTAGAGTATTCTGGGGCAAAGGGACTTTATTTATGTTATTTTATTCCATTTTTGTTATCCCTTAAACAAAGAAATACAAAGATAAAGAACCCCCTAACATAACATGTTATAATTTGATTGAAGAAAGTGAAAATGATTAAGTATCATCATGATGATATAAATTGATGATAAAATTGTCATGGATGTATCAGAAATTATTTTTACCTTCAATAACAACTGTGTTCAATGAAATGAGTAGTCTAATGGGATCCGGAATCAACGATGGAGTGGATAGATACGTTACTGCAGATACGTTTGGTCACCTCTTCGAGATTCTGATACCGTTAAGAAAATGCTGAGGACTATCCTGAGAGGATAGTCACATTAGACCGATATGTGGTTTCATGCTTGAAGTGAACGCAAAAACATGGCTGGCTTGAATATTTTTTGATGTGGAGAGGTCCTTCCTTTTGAGGGAATACTCTACAGTCTTCCAACTGGAGGTCTGTGTTATCTTACAGTGATCATGGATAAATGTACTCTTGAAAGCTCTTGAATAGCGTTATGAATCTGTGTTCAAATGAGCTGTAAATAAAAGGTGAGTTTTGTTTCAACTCCGGTCCACTGTAGAATAGAAGGGATAAAGAAAGTAGTCAAGTTGGAAAAGACGGATCCACTTGACTATGTTAAGAAATTGGAGAAGGTTCGAAGTGACTATAGATACTGCACTTATCACACTGAACAGAGGCGACCTTTCAATGATGATTTCACATGGCAGTGTTTCATAAACAGACATCTCAATACAAAATGTAAGAAATATTAAATTAAAAATCAATAGAGAAGTTGAGACTATTCGGTTGAAGGTGTGGATCCGACAAACAATTTCAGTGCATAGATATCCTAGAGTTGGTGAGATTTCTGTTCCTTCGTGAGTGAGTTTATAGAAATCCATGGTCTAAACTGCGCGACCTTTATTTTCCTCTAAGTAAATAATTATAAAATAAGTAATTTTGAATTGTTTTCCTTTAAATAACGCAAACAAAAAAATTCATCATCGTATCTCGAAATTTAAGGGTACCTGTAGAAAAGCTGTGAAAAAAAATATATATGTGGAATTTCATTTGATCCTTATTTTATGAAACTTGTTCTTTATCTATATTATCAAAGTGATTGGTCGCATTCCTCCAAAACGTTTAAATTATCAATGGAGAATCTGATAAATAACAAATAGTGTTCAGATCTCAGACTTGTCTAATATCGATTTCAATTTAATTTTAGTAAAAGGTAAAGTTTAATAACTCAACACCATTTCCAAAATCACAAATAATTTAAAATGGGTGATTCCGAAGATGTTGATAATCAAATAAAATTATCGTTTTCAACTGACTTTCAAAACTGATAGATTTATATCTTACAAAATTTAACAACTTAAAATAAACAAAGTGGTTAAATGAAAGTTTTTGTTTTTCTGTGCTATTGTTCGCAAATATTAGTTAATTAATTGTTTATTGTAAT
Organism: Aphrophora alni; assembly: GCA_963513935.1. Classification (NCBI taxonomy): domain Eukaryota; kingdom Metazoa; phylum Arthropoda; class Insecta; order Hemiptera; family Aphrophoridae; genus Aphrophora; species Aphrophora alni. The sequence continues at coordinate 129,864,643 of OY740770.1, read as the reverse complement.
TATTTTTAAATTTGTTTTTGTAGCACGTTTTAGAGCAGCTTATAATTGAAATGTTGTGGTTAAAATGAAATATCAATATCTATTGTGGCTATTTTACTATGGCCACAAAGCTGAAAACAATATGATTTTGGCTACTAATCGAACTGAAATACCACAATAAGTCGTCAACGTTTTCAGTTCACATTTGGATGAAATATACGCAGAGCGTTCTACGCCCACAAAGTATGGTGGGTAAAGGTAATATTCGTTTGTTAATGTTACAGTTATTATTCATTTAACTATTTATACTTGAATAACCAATATCAAGGGTAAAGCTTTTCAAACATTTGTTTCGGCTTGGATCAAATTTATTATTATCTGCAAATGTCAGCAGACTATCCAGAACTCATATTTACACATGTCTTATTTCATGATCTGTTATGGACGTATTCTGATATTGTGCAACGCCAAACAGACTTTCGATATTCCATTAAATACTCATAATTAACAACAAAAGTGTTCGTTACTTTTAAGTAAATTTTTATTAAAATCAATTAAAAAATTCCAAATGATATAATTTTGTGCCCTCAAATTTTGAGTTAAAAAATGAAAAGGAAAAAAGCTTGACTTGTGAGATGGTATACTTGATAGAATAAAAAGACAAATTCTCATGAGTAGTACATTTATTTATTCAACCGTGCTCGTGCATCACTGAAGATGTCAACTTTATAGTTGAAACGCGTTTGAATAAAGAATTGTATTATTTGTGAGAATTTGTGTTCACGGTTTATTCTACCCAAAAAATATAGAGGTGGCCAAATTTATCAACAAATTAAATTTCACTAAAATCAGTTCAACTGTTCAACTGTAGTTCTGTACAGACAGATATCATACTTAATCATACTTAAATAAACTTTTTGGGATTCAATAGGCTACATAATGGATATTTCCACTAAATTTGATTTTTTGACTTATCGTATAATGTTCTTTTTTGTAAATAATTTGAGGAAGTAAAATCACTTTAAAAAATATTTTATCTGCGTCACGTGTAGGGACAAATAAGGTGAATACGTGTACAGTGTTCAACCATAGACGATCACCTATAGTTGAACTGATTCTTTATAAACGTATTTGTTAAACTCGCACTAGCTCAACGCCTCTCTATGATCCCACAAATTCAATGCCCAACTAAAAACCAAAACAATTCAAAACTAATATATTATACACTACATCTATAAGTTACTATCAGACCTGTCGATTGAAATCACAATAAGGGTTGTAGCTTTACTGAGTCAGAAGTTATTCTCAATGAAAGTTTGCTTAGGCAGGGAAACGATCACAAAATGGCGGTGCTCTACACTCCGTCCCCTGCTAGGTGAAATACATTAGAACCAAAATATCTTTCTGTGTACTAATCTTTTTTTTTAATTTTGATTATTTGGTATTCTTACCTTTCATGGTTTCGGACAACAGCCCATCATCAGGGATGTAAAATGTAAAACGCATTTAAAACAAAGTGCACAGTTTATTACTCCGTTAAGAGGTGGTTACTGTTCAACAATTTTATAAAACTCAAATTACACTCACACAAACACATACAAGAATACATTTGACGTGCCATCCAACATGAGGATTGACACTAATTTGGTTATGATTTGCTGCTTCAGTTATCTTCAGTTTGTTATTCTATGATGATGTCGAACATCATGTTGGAGAGTAACTTGTTCATACAGGGAATTCATGATTCGTCCCTTTGTACGTACATGTAAGATGTCTGAACAATAACGACCTTACAGTGGTAAATTATGTACTTTGAATTATTATTTTCTTTAGATTTTACATTCCTGATGATGGGCTGTTGCCCCAAACCATAGTAGAATAAGGTAAACATACCAAATAAGAAATATATAAAAAGGATTATAAGACAGAAAGACATTTTGGATCTAATTTTCAACTAATCTGTAGGCTAAAATGATTGAATATAAAACGAATGCATTCTTTAATTTTTTAACTATCATGTGGCATATTTAATTTCCTATAGCTTTGAGGTGCAGCGCGAAATTGTTTCCTCTGTGTTTCGTTATCATTTTTTTCTGTGATGCCTATCAAATTTAAAAACGTATTTAATTCCAAATGTTATGCATAAAAATATCTCCTGTGAATTGTATTTTTATCCTTACAATATATGCTATTATTATAATATTTAACAGACGTACAGTGTATTTAAACTTAATATTATAGTTTTATGTAAATTATGTAATATTATGTATATATATATATATATATATATATATATATATTAAATGAAGTATCATACATGGTAACAATAAAACAGCTTTTATTCCCCTAATAATATAATTAGAAATTAATTACTATCACTAATTCATTTTACATTAATCCATCCATTTAACTTGTTTCATTATTATAACTGAACAAATCGATGGATCATCATGATAGCTAACCAACCAATAAACATACACAGAATTATAAACCTATCGTGTTTGTGCAAATGTGAAACAGTCAACACTCACTTGAAGTTGGTCTCCTAACTGCAAATGTCAAACTATCCTAACGTGTCCTGGGGTTTTGTAATTGTATTTTGAGATAACGTCGTTATGGTTTATCGTAAAGTGTTGGGTTGGCACTATTACGTGCAGAGTAAAATGTACCAATTTTGATATTATTATATGAGTTGTAAGTTTAACTGGAAACGTATAAATTGACCATTTACAACACCAACTGTTTTGATAATATTTATTTAACAAATTAAACCAAGTTTATATTGTGTAAAATATATTGTATTATCATCAATACATTCTATTGCATTAAAAAAAATTATGGATATATACTGTATCAGTAATAATCTTATAACTGGCGAAAGTTGAAAAGACGCAGCTTTCTCTAATTACTATTTTCAAGGAAAGTACAATCTTTACTACACCACCCATGCTTAACTTTAATAAGTATTCAAACGCTATAATAATCCGTTGATAATTTATTTTTTATTTACTAGTACACAAAGTATAGGGTAGGTTTGATAATCGCAAAATATTTCAACCTCCGTGTTTTGACTGCCTTTCACGTTTCAAAACATCAGGAAACCGATAAAAGTCATTTTTGACATAAGCACGATAGCGGCAACCAAATTAAGATAGGAAGATGAAATTTAGTAAATATAATTAAAAATGTAATGATGCCAACCCCACCGCTCTAAGATAAGAAACAGTGATTTCAAACCCATGATCTCCCACTGAAATGTGATATTCGTATACGAACTGGCAGGTCCGCTATCATTATAGCTTCGTGGCCCTTACAATAACACAAGCGACCCGATGGAACCTTTTTTGATTTATACACAGATCAGAGGCTCATTAACGTCTATACCACATCAAGTAAGTAGCGATATACACAATTAAAATGTACGAAAACCTGTTTCAAATAAACTTACCCTATTGGATAGGACCTTCATCTATCAATACGATTTAACATTTCCTATAGGACTCAAGAAAACAACGTTTAGAGATTGCATTTAGAGGATTTGCTTATTTTTACATTGTACGATGAGGCTGGGCAAGTACCATAATGGTCTCATCCCTTGTTTCTCCCTTTATTTCTAGTCCAGGAGATCACTTATCTTTTTGGATACAAATTAAGCTTTACTAATTCAAATTACATATAAAATTATTTATTGTACGGATAGATTACAAATGCAATTGTTTTTGCTATTTTGAAACTAAAATTTAATAAAAAATGTTAAAGACCAGATATTAAGCGTGCAAGATATTAGGCCTTATTATACATTTGATTCAGTATAAATTAATAACACTAGATCGTTTTAATCTTAATTTACATCAAGTTCGATTCCTTTAACAGCTTTTTCACATCTTTATACATTGTTTTAGTTTTTCAATTTAATGTACGTAATATTTAGTAACTATCTTTTTTTTTTTTTTTTTTTTCCTTTTTTTTTGCATCTGTTGATTAGGAAAGATGGTAGTAAAAATGTCTGTAAAGTGAAGAATTATATTGAAAACTCCGATTAAATTATGAAGTACGTACTTTACTATGTCATTGTTATGAATTGTATTCATTTATGTACCACTTTATACAAGTGTCAAATATTTTGATTAGAGTTCGTCACGTACGATATATTTTGGAAAAATACGTTTACATGAAAAGGCCCGGCTGTAAGGTAGTATTCCACGACGCCCTAGACAGAAAGGAAAGAAAATTGGTATTATTAAGAATTTGTGAACTTAACGCCTAGCAAGAAACTATGAAATAGTGGTTTAAATTAATCAGGTTAAGCTTGTAACACAATATCATCAGGAATCCAGTATACTCCGGTTTATGAGTCTTACAAGTTTGGATAATCGGCCCCAAATCCCACACCAGAAAACACTGGTGTCTTTTTAAGTATCAATGAAGTTCCCAATTGAAATATTTACTAAATTAGTAGCAACTACTTACCTATGAAACAGTCGGTCTAATAGTGCAACATCTAATCACTCTAATCAGCTTTGATAATGGAAATTCTTTTTATTTATATGTAAAACAGCTGAGAGAATTCTTGAATAAAGCTGTCGTTTCTTTTTAAAACTAAATTAAAAATTTTAATTCTTAATCAACTGTAAATGAAACACTGCAATTTCTAAAACATGTATTTACCAGGACAATGTTTCAGCTTTGTTATCATTTTCAACGTTTAAACTACGGAGTAACAACTGAAGATGTCCTCTAGTCCTTAACCGTTGTTGGTATGTTTATTTGTAGTGTAAATCAGACTTTTTAATTGACTGCTAAATTTCACGTTTTACTCAAAGTGAATTTAAATTCCTGTTAAAACGCTAAGTTGCACAGATCTGTAAAAAACCTATTTACTAGCATATTTCCCCTTCAATGCAGTGATTTAAATTTGTCTCTGTTCATCAGTGACTGCATTGAGAAGATTCCCCCTCGTCACATTCTGGTCTTGCAATAAACACCACACTTATCATTCCTACATCTAAGTTGTATTTACAGGAAGCGAATCCCGTCAAGAGTACTATGCCCCTCGCATTTACATTCCTCGCATTCCATTTCACAAACGGGATTTGCAAGAAAGGGTTGAATTCTGTTTATTGTCAACTTATTTTTCTCAAGGACTCATCCGTCTTTGTTTCGTGTTATGTAAATGCGTTCCCTTTATTTACTGGTATAAAATGTGTCTCTAATGATTTTATTATTTTCATTTTATTTTGTTTAAATTCCGTACGTATAAACTTGAGTTTATGCTAAAGTCTGTTTTTGTTTAATTTCCTTCTATACACAAGTAAAAATACAGGTATTTTACGAAATAATTTTCTATATCACAATTTAAAAACATTATGAAACAACTCCACGGCTATTCGTTTGGTATTTTTATGTTTTCCACCATTTAAATTTATTTTCTAGCAAAAATCTTTCATACATATCCCAACTGTCAGTCGAGAATGTTTTAATACAACTGATTCAACATGACGGCCATTCATATTTTTTTTATAAATTTTGATGTTTTTAAAAGGTTTTAACGTTTTAAAACTGTTTAATAATACAAATGAAAATTCAATTATAAATAATAAAAAATAATAAAATTTCACGTAGTGATTTTAAAAGTATAATTTATAACCAACTATAGCATTGTAATTTTAAAATAACTCTATAATATTCTGATAGGATTTGCAATATAATCTTGGATAAAAATGATGTTTATTAAAAGAATTCTGCTTGTTATCTTTCTAAATCATTAATTGAGACAAAAAAAAACATTAACTTTTGAGACACATAGATACTTTGAAACCTCAGAGGGGACCTAGCTGGATCTACACTTGTTTTCATAATTCTTGTGTTAACTCCATCTCTTTCATTTTCCCATCCGGTCTCCCTTGTCCACTTTTTTTTTTTTTTTTTTTTTTTTTTTCTATTTTGACGCTATTGACTATTGATCTTGAGGGCAAGGGGTCTCTATTTTATGTTCCCTTCTTCTTTATTTTTTAAAGGCAATGATGTCCACGAGATTTTTCTCTTAAACAACAAGTAAAAAATAAAAAAGTTCGTAGTTGAATTGGGGGTCAAATATTTTTTTTTTAATTCATGTGACACGGTATTTAAAAACAATATCGCGAATGTAATTCAAAATATTTACTGTTTTTTAAAGTATATTTGTAACTAAATGGGCTGATTTCTTTCTTTACATCGCTTATTACTGACTTTTGATTTTAAAGTGTCTAATAAAATTAAAATAACTGTTTATCAACATTAAGATCTTTTGGTATTTAGAGGGAGGAATGAAACTGTTTTGGCAAATTTAAACGAAATAGGTAATGGATTGCTGACCAACCCAACTAGTTGAGAACCTGACCAGTCACACAAGGAAATTAAACACTACAGACAACCACCTTCCCCTTTAAAACATTTTATATAAAATATGAAATGAAGCTTCAACAATTACTTTTGTAATATTGGTAATATTAATCTAATTTTCCCTAATAAGCCGTCATGGATTTTGTCATTCTTAGAGCGAACCAACAGTTCTTTAGTGGATAATGACTGACGGACTCTTCCAATACTTTTTTTAGTGATTATGAATTCTCAATTTTATATCCTAAAACTCTCAGAATAAGTGTGCTTATTGTAGAAGAAATAAAATATATAAATGGTGTAAAAATATTTCACAAATTTTCTCTCACTATCGTCAATCAAAAAGTGCCTTAACATAAATCGTATTTGATTAAAATCGAGAGTTTGATAACAGCTTTCGACGTTTATTTAGGTTTTTACCCCTGAACCGAACAATATGTATATTTCCAATTTTGACGAGCTTGGGTCATTAATTTTCACAGTTCACTATTATGAACGAAATCGATATAGTAGATTTAGAGAAATTACTTATTTATAACCGCCTTTGGGCGATTTTTTCTCATAACTTACAAACCGCCGTTTTTGCAGATATGGCGATGAATAAATTTTCTTTACTTACTAGAGGCTACATTTGAGCCAAATTTGATCTTATTGCGTTTTTTTTTTCAAATCTTATTTTTGGGTTTTGTTTTCTTTTCTAAAGCCAGCTAACTCCAATTTTGAGTTATCAAACAAATGAAAAAAGTTCAAAAATGTGACTAAAATATGCCTATATACTGAATTTAATTAAAGCCTATCTGTGTAAGTAACACATGAAACAAACTTCAGACAAATATTGTTACAAAAACCAACGTCGATTTTTATACCCATCACATAATTTACTTTATACTACGTACATGGGAAGTATTAAAAAAGTAACAAAATGTATCCTCAAAATGTGTTCTCGATTTACTATACTAATTGACTTAAATAAAACAAACAAGAAGGATAGAAATCTGAGAGAACAAATCTATTGTCTCCAATCAATTGTGTACACAATGGAAAACAAGATTTCATCCATATAATTGAAATGAAATGAAAAATTATTTATTTGACCCTCTTTCATACATAATTTTAACAGGAAAAATTTGACAATCTTATATGCTTAATAATAAAATAGACAACTGTTCACATTATAAAATGTAATACATATAAAATAAAATTCATAATAACATAATAAACAATAATATTAATAATAGTAATAATAATAATAATAACAAAAAATACTTCATAAAGGGTCACTTCATCCCGAGGTTAAAACCTGTTTGGGATGAAATACTCTATACATTTCTAACAATATAGCTCGATGGGAGAGAAACAATGTGACCGACCAGTTCAACCCACATATACACACACAAATTACATTTAGAAAACTAGGATTTGGCTTTTATGACAAACCATTTCAAATCAACATAAAACACTAAAAAAATAGAAATACAATAATAAAACTATACACATACATATACATAATTCACACACACACTTCTACCATTCATATTACTGGTGAAGAAGAGAGCTTTCAAGAATAAAATACAGTCACTTACTACCAGTTTATTCTCCCTCACTGGTTACTGATAAAAAACATATAGACCTGCTCCTGTTCTAATAAATATTGTTTCACGAATCTACAAAACTCGATTTTATTTGTACACGTTTTAATTTTTAAAGGCATCAGATTAAAAAATTTTGGAGCAAGATATAAGTAAAATTTTTTAAAAATTGTTAAATTTGGTTTTGGAAAAACTACGTTTAAGTCATTTCGTAAAGTCCTCCCTCCACCCCCTGTTGTATAATTCCCTCCGCTTCTATTGTAGAATAATCTTAACACTTTAAATATATATAAATTTCTAACCGGTAAAATTTTGAAGATTTTGAATAATGGAGCAGCGTGTTCCAATTTAGTTCTATTTGCCATAATTCGAATAAAATGCTTCTGAAGTAGAATGACTGGTTTTAAGACACTGTAGTACGCACCTCCCCAAACTTCAATACCATATTCTAACTTTGAGCCAATCAAAGCATGGTATATTGATTTTAATAATTTCAATTTAGTCACCGACCTTAACATGTAAAAAAACCTAATATATTTAATCAATTTCAGTTTGGTATTATCAATATGCGTTTTCCAGGAGAGTCTGGAATCCATGAATAATCCCAAATATCTAATGTTGTCTACTTGTTCTATTTCTAGGCAATCGCACGTTCCGCTTTCTTTACAGTTAATGCTATGATATTTTATAACATTAACTGGTACAATAACGACCGTTCCACTAACTACAATATGAATGTCAGGAGAATAGTAATAAATGAATTAGTATTTTTATGTTTCTAATTTGTAATTAGAACGGAACAACTGATACAATTTATTTTTATTAATATTTTTCCATTACAAAATAGGAATTTATTAAAACAAAGATATCTTTAAAAGTCTTACAAATATAAGAGTTTTAGAAGAGGACTTAGAATAGTAAATGAGGTATTCTGCGAATGTTAGTACATCTCTAGTAACCCGTGTCAGACAATAGCTCACTAGCTCAATAGCTTCAAGTCGAAATCTAATCAAGGAACTGAGATTGGTCAATCAATCACGTCCTAACAGTTACTGGAAACTAAAGAGATGTGCAACTCACCACACATAATTCCACCTCCAATCTTCTTATATAATTTGCTTACCAGTATCAACCAAGTTGAAATATCGTAGTAATTTAACAGTTTTAAATTTAATTCTGTTCTAGAGAATTTGACGAATTAAATAATGTTTTCATAAAGACTTGGTGAAGTTTTAAATAATATATTTACAAAAGAATACAATAATAAAAAGATGACACATGATTACAATAAAACAGATCAGAAAGTTATTTAAATTTTATGTGGGTCCCTGCAAATGTCCAGGGGTTATTCCTACTGTCCCCATATTCGAGCTATAATATGGAGTTATTGATACCACTGCTTCTTGAATTTTTTGTCTCATGTTCCGAATCCATTTACTGTAAACATTTTATTTAACATACCTACCATTTTGTTAAAGAAAGACGATGATTGTAAAGTTCTGTGACCGTGGCGACATTGTCTTTCATCACTCTTTCAAACTAATCCTGAGGATATTCTATCAAGGAATCAACTTTGGTATAGGGAGGTAATTCTTGCTGATATATCAGATTTTCTATCCCGGTTTTGAGGTATAACATATAGCTTTGTCATACTAATGTAGAAAATTCCACTGACTGTGTGTCAGCAAAGAAAAAGGGTCAATAATGCGGTCTCTATCATAAGCTCATCGAAAATTTTCTTTTTGGGTATGACGTTCATATTCAACGAAAGCGTGAAGGACTTCATTTGCCCAAATTGTAACATTGTGGCGATGTGCGTATTGTAAAGGAAGGGAAGTGACCGGATTCTAAAACATTACTTCATCTATCTACAGTAATGTCTTGCCTTCTAAAGTACACAAAACATACATTAACTAAAGTTTATTTATATATTGTAAACCTCAACTTTTTTTTTTTTTTTTTTTTTTTTTTTTTCAAAATCTTGTGAAAAGTTGTTTTTGGAACAACTAGTTGTCGAACAGAATTATTTGTACTTCGTAAAAAGCTTTTTTTTTGTTGTTTTTTCAGCAGTTTTATTGTTGACCTGAATGGTTTTAGTGTAATAACCTATTAATTTCATTCAGCCATTTGTATCATCTACGGATGTTATTTCGTCTTTTGGTTCTTCATGTAACACACCCCAATACTCACATTTCAGTAGTTATAGAATTGAAGAATTTGCAAGCCATTAAAGGCTCTGAACTTTGCTTTGGATGTCATATTTATTACATGAAATGAGCATATGATTATTGGCACAACAATGTCCTGAAATATCGGAAGTGGCTTTATCAGTAAACAAAACTCTCATCAGCTTCAATTTCATCCTGAATGTTTACAGTAAAGTCATCGACTATAAAACTGATTAGTTTTGTCAGTCTTGTGACTGTTGTATTTGGATCTTGTATTTCTAAAAATAAATATATTTGGGCTTCGAACAAGCTTTTTTATATGTATTAAACATTTTTATTGCTACCTGAACGCCGTATAAAAATAATACACTACCAGTTTCCTTCGAGTGAATATTATTTTCGTGTAGAGATTTACCATGAAACATGTCTATTTTTTAGATAAAGTGGATTAATTGGCACAACAATAATTACCCAATTATGAATCAGATGTTTCATGCATCTATAATATTAAGAAGCCATAACCGGACAGTGACTTTATGGACACTCTTTAATATGAAATAGTATAAACAAAAGTCATTCTTTCGATTAGCAATTTCATTGAGTGAAAACAAAATGATTGTTTTATCCATCAGTAGTTTTATATGATGAGTAGTATTTACTCTGTATTTACACTCAAATTCACTCGACTTTATAGATTCGTATAGTTTTGATTATCAGTATCTAAACTCATGTTAGTGAATTGAGTTGTTGAGTCTTGGATCGAGCATCTTATTTACACTGACAATTCCGTTGAGAGGCTTGTCTGCGTCATAGTCCTTCATCTCCAGAGAGTATCATTTTTATCATAAATCATCTCCAGCCATGCTTAATATGTCAAACAATAATTCCTTTTTTCCTTATCGGCATATGTCCGCTGAATTGACTCTCGGAAAAAAGAATTATAGAGTGGGTACTCTATTCTATTATATCATTATAGAAGCATGGTTTTCTTAAGCATTGTTCTACTCTTCTTTTAATTAATCAAAAACTGTTAAATAATTGTAGTTAAAGTTTTGTAGGAAAAAAGAAATTTCGTGGATGTCTTTAAAACAGCTGAATATCACCAATCTAAATTATGTTAAATAATTAAAAATTGTTATCTGTATGCAATCTTTAAATCAAATTAAAGCATGAGTGTTATAAGATGCTTTTTTTTTTAACGAAGATGTTGTAAATCAATATATTGGTGCCCTGTATAGAAAGGAAAATTTTAAGATATTTTCCTTCAAACGTTGGATAATTTGCAATTAATACATCAACTAGTTATCAAATATGGTACATTAAACTATTTCGATTTATATGGATAGTATTTTTGGTGCAAACATATTAGCTAATGGTGCAAAAAGTCACCCAACACACCAAATTTGTAAAATTTATCAAACAAAACTGGCCGGTTTTTTGTTGTTGTTTTTTACTGATAATTTAGAGTGTCGACCAAATATATTTTGTTTAACTTTTGAAGGCTACAAGACAATTTTCATCCAAATCTTTAGAGTTGATATTGATAAATTATGTAATTTATACAGCGTCATTTTTTTAACTTTTACAAATAACTCGTAAACCATCGATTTTAGAGACTTGGTTATACCAGTCTTAGGGGAGATTTGTTTTTTTACCGATAAATCACGATCAGGAATTTTCGAAGAAATGGCAACCCATACGAGTCCTTCGAGGCTTCACTTGAGCAAAGTTTTATTGCTGAAACTACTAAAAGTGATTAAAATCTGTCCACGCGTAAGGACTGCACTGGACATACGACAAACGACAGAAAACCGGTATAATTCTAAAACCACATTTTTACTCTGAGCACCTCAAAATGGATATATCCAGAAAAACTCTGGATGTTTACAATATTTTGGCTTATTTCCATTATTCCTTTTAAATTTCTTGACTATAATTTTGTCATATTGTTGTAAATCTTCCTTTGTTTCCTTTGGAGTTCCAAACACTGCTATTCAAAATCAGTCTATTGTGGAAATTACAGTCCTTAAAAAATCAGAACTGTTTAATATCTCTATTTTCAATTTCAATAAAGACTTTTTTAGAAATCAATATACTCTATCTATAGAGTGTGCCAAAAATTAGTTACCATGTACAGGAGTCTTAAAATTCATAATATGTGATTTTAAATTTTTATATTGTCCTTATCGTATGGAATCATTAAAAATATTTGTGTGCTTTCTTAAAGTAGAGCAAATATTTTTTGTCCAAATTTATAGTAATTTTAAGTTGTAGTAATAAAATATAATTATCTTTGTGTCTAATTAGAAGGAAAACATTAAAATTCAGCCTACTTGAATAAATACAAAATTAACTATGTTCTATCGATAGAGAACGTTTCAGAAGTAAAAGTTTGTATGGTTTAATTAAATTAACCATGTTTACATAGCCGCAAGTAAAGTGAGCTAACTTTCCCAGAACGTTATGAGTAATAGTTGTGCTCAACAAAAGATCACTATATTTTTATTTTGGGACCATTTATTATTTGTTTAATTTAAGTAGTTATCATCCAGCTGCCTATGTGCGAGGATAGGTTTTACTGTTGTTGTTTGCATATTTTAACATTTGATTTCATAATGGAATAAATAAAAACAAAATGAAATAAACTGAATTATGAGAAAGTAAATGTGCTGATCATTAGGAGAAAACCGGGAATAAATCACATTTTATGTTTTCTTGGGATGTACACTATATGGTATCTCAATTTTGATTTACTCTGTAGATAGAGGAGATTGATTTCAACAAAATTCCTTTTGATTCATTAGAAACAGATATATTAAAAAAATTCTAATACAGATAATTGTTAATACTTCTATGTATTTATATATGACCTCCAGATATCCTCTAAGATCTTCCGTAGACTCCTTAAGATATCCATAGAGGTCTTAGGATCGACATATCCTTAAAAAGCTGACACTTTGCTGAGTCTCTATTACCACTTACAAAATAGTGTCAGCAACTCTCAGGCACTATAAGTCCGCTGTACATCTACTCAGTGAGAGATATTGAAATTCTTTAAACCCGGAGAACAGGACTAGTCTATCTAAGCCTCTTTGTCTCCTTCCAGTGGAGAAACCTCCATGTATTAGTGGAAACTCAAAAAACTTTTCGACCGCTTATAGATAGCTTCTAAACCAAGCAGGAGTCGGTTTGCATCTCCTCGCACAAGGCGATTAACAACTTTGTTCCCCTCAATATAAGCATAACAAAACACTCATTTTAAATGTCCCTTGCTAGATCATTCAGCACATACAAACAGTCCCAAATCAACCTGAAATAGAAAGAGAATAACTCAAATTCTATCAGCACAGCTTAGCCGTCTGAGAGTATAAATATTTTTGCGCCTCAATATCTTGGGTTAAGAATCTCTTCGGCGCAACTAGTCTATAGTAATAGATATCTTTTTAAAAGCTTTATATACTCCCTCTAAATATGACCCTTATGCTACAGATCTAGCATAAGGGTCATATATACCTAATGCTATAATAGCATAAGGGTCATAAAGGTCTAGCATACTGTACCTCTGTACTATGTGAATCCGTTTACCATTCGTGGGCTCCTTCATTTATTTCTGGCCATTTTCTCTCAGGGATTGGCTAAATACTGTTGATTATACATACTAAATATATTGCCCATTTATGTTGTATTGAAAAAAGCTCAGAAATTAGAAGGCTTTAAATGGTGCCATTTAACTGCCTACTTCTGGTAACTTCAAGGACAGCATAGCATATTGAATGTTCTGACACCGCACTAGCGCATCCTGTGTCTGAACCCTTAAAACTACAGTAGTTGAACCTACATTTTGAACCCTACATTATAGTACGTTATGGGACTTTTTTTTAGATGTAAATTCAGTGCTTATAGTTAGCAAGGAAGTGATAATACCGAGGTATCTTCATCTTTCTTATCAAGTCTAACTCTTGTTATCTTCCAACCCTGATGCTATGAGGGTATTCGTGAATAAAACATCTGTAATTTAAGCTCTTATCTACTTAGGCTATTATGACCAAGAGGTTTTCTCCTTTTAAACTGGTTTAGCTTTCCACTATTGATAGTCCGTCGTTTGATAATAGCGCTCAAAACTTTCTTTCTTTTTAGATCTGAATATATTGTTTTGTAATTGAAATTTATTAAAGATGAGATAGATCTTTATAAAAAATTCTGTAGACATTCAATTAATGAACATCTATTATACAAGTTTCTCTCTTGCACAACGCTAATAAGTTTCCTTCATCCTAAATAACTTAGGACTTTCCATCAAATCTAAATTGAGAACAGTTTATACTTGTCTAACAAAGTTCACTTCTTTTTACGTGTGTATAAAATATTAACTGGATTTGAAGGAACGACATTGAATGTAAGTAGAGGACTCACGCGAAGGGAAAACCAATCAAGAGAGTTAGATTGGTTAAATCAATCAAGACTATTTGTCTAGAAAGCAAGTATTATTGATAGACGTTCCACGCAACGTTTCTATTCATCCAGTCTTCTTTTCATCGCCTTCGTCTTCTATTCAAACTAAATAAACCTTTTCACAAATGGCTTTCTTTAGACGTACATTATTTGAAAAATTAATCCCAGCCCTTGTACCTGAGCAACCCCTTATTGCCTTTGGCCATCCAAGCTGCATTTATATTTTTCGTCTTTCGTTTAACGACGAAAAAAATACCTCTTTTATACGTTTAAATAATTGGTGGCTCATTTAATTTATTCAAGAGTTGTTTGTCCTTGATGGCAATGAATAACGAAATCTAAAGGTGGCAGCGTCTTAGTGAACAACATTTACATATCTTTTATAAGAAGAAAATATAAGATGTAGTAATGATGATTCTGTTGTGAAATGATTCTAAATTTCGTTGTTTGACTTGAATAACCTCTGATAAACAAATAAATTAAGTAACTGGAAATAGTACAATAACGGTGGAAACTACTGCTTGCAAAAATCGGCTTATGTTTTGATCTTTCTAAGGAAAAAAACCTTCCAGTTATCATCGTCTTAAAAAAAGAAAAGCGCTTAAAATATAAGACTCCTCGAACGCGTCAGGGTCGGAAGAGAACAAGAGTTGGTCAAGAAAGACCTGATTGAAAATATGAATGAGAATGATCTAACAAAAGCTATACGAAATATGTGTAGGTCTCACTGAATTACCATGCCTGTAGTCACTATATTGAGCCCCTGGGGTAACAAACTGTACTTAAATACGATTTCATTTTATTCTAAGTTTTATTATAAAATCCATTATGTCTCTAACTATTTGTGTTATTATTGTAATTATGTCTTGAGGCTTGTAATTGGCTTAACAACAACAAGAAAATGGCTTAAAATAAAAATCGTTACCCCTCGATACTTTAATAATGTCAGGATCAGGTAAGAACAAAATTTGGTCAAGTGAGGCCTGATAACATAGATGAAAGTAACCCAAGACTAAGTAAAGAAATGAGTAAATCTAGCTAAGCTACCTCGGTATTGCTAAGTTTTAAGTTTTAAATATAGTACGTATAAGTAAAATCAAGTTCAAATTCATCACTCTAAAATACCTAAATGTTAGTTCAATAAAATATGAAGGAATAACACGGTTAAATAATGTTTACTAAAAATTAGTCATACTATAACACCTAACGCATATCCTTCTTCCAATGTCATTTCAACCACCATTTCTTTAGATAATGTATGACAATACGATTTTATCCTCCCGTTTTTTCACCCCAACGCTTAATCTTTTTTATAAATTTAACTGGATATCCACCAATAATAACAATTTATAAGAGTGTATTGAGAAAATCGAAACGTAAGAAAATGATGGTCAAAAAAATTGAAATTAAAATTGTTGAGGAGTTATTGTACGAGTTGATTTGCTACTTTCTAGTATAAGATATTTAAATTGGAAAACAGTGCAATTTACTGGAAAGCGTCTATGTAAGTGCACATTGTTTTAGAAATTACATTTTTTACATCTTAATTACACACCTTTCTGCGCTAAAAATGAAAAAAAATTAAAGGTTAGGTTAGGTTAGGTTATTAATTGTAAATTTTATGACAAATCCATAGCTGCTTTTGTTTTTAAAATATAGTAAAAAATACCCGAGATTTGAAATTCTTGTCCGGCCCTGAATATGTTCTTTTCCTCTTCGTAATAAGCTAATGGAAAAACAATGGAGTGAATAAATGAAATTATTTTGTAGATAAAAATTTCATTTGAGGTTTTATTCAATTAATTATCTATTAACAGTAACTGAAATTCTAATAATTTTACAAAAATCCCTTTTACAAAATTAAATAATTATGAGAATTGACGTAGTTACTTATTGATAGTTGAAGTTCAACAAATCAGCTGTTACTATTACAACAATAGATCAACCGACCAGTCTGTTGTTAATTTATTAACAATGAAACTAGCTTTTTTTTATGTACTACAATGAACGTTTGAAATCACCATTTTCAAGTACAAGAACATAGCCATTCACGGTCGTACAAGAAATTTCAATTCGCGTTTATTTTTCTGCCGATTAAAAAAAAGGAATCTGGATTTGTTATAAAATTTTCTTTAAAAGTTGTAAATATTTCTTGTAAAATTTCTTGTAAATATTTTGTAAAATGTTAGTTTTAGAGTATTTTCACATTTTAAAAGTTTTGAATGGCCGCCATTTTAAAACTAGTGTGTTACAATAATGACACTTAATATACTAACTGAAACTAAGCAACAAGCACCCAAAGTTATTTCAATTCTGAAGACCCATAAATTTTTTTTTATATATATATATATAGCCTACGGAAGGACAGATGGACAATGAAACAAGATAGACTCTTCTTTGTACTAAATTTTCGACATCTTTTTACCCTAAGAACAATACTCCGCAGTTTATAAGGGGAGTTCGGAAACACCCTCTGTAAAATAAAGACTTTTTGTATATCTGTGTATATGAAAAAGTAAATAAGTATATATAATGTATGTGCGCCGTTTATTAATACATTATGTGACTCCATTAGTAGACAACCATTGTTTACCGGTTAAAATGATTTCATCAGGTTTCCCTACATTCTATTCCATAGTAACTTTTGTGTGACTGGCTTCACCTCGTTTCTCAACGTCTTACCAATGAAAGGCGAGAGTACAGCCCCTTTTTCAATAAGCTTGATTCACGTTGAAATCGATACGGTATTCAATACTGGCGTTACATTTTTTACACAAACAAGCTGTTACGGTGGAAGTCTTACTTAGGGGCGCCGTTACTCTTGTCAACTCAAGCTGGCTCCCTCATTTGTCAATTTGGCAAAGTGTATTTAGTCGACAGTTTCTATTCATTAGACTGTTGTATGGATTAATTCTTGACGTCTTTCTTATATTTATCGCTTATGTATTCATATAGCGTACAGTACATTAATTAGATTTATATTTTTGTTTAAAATGTATTTGATGAGAATTAAATTTGCTTTCTTCTTTGGGTAAAAAAAGTATTTGCTGTGTTTAGTGTGGTGAAAGACTGTAATATTGTGTTTAACAAATTCAATATAAGTGAGAGATTCCGAATGAATATCCCGTGTGGACTCAATAATTACTGTGTTAACCCTTCATTGTGGGTTATTACAAGTTACAATTTTTAGCGAATTCTAGTTGAGAATTCTAGAACAAAGGCGACGGTATTTCGATGTACTAAAGTTGAAAAATCGTCAGAGCCCTTCAGACGTATCGTGGATGAGATTTTAGCCTTTCATGGAAATATTCCTTTCGAAGACCAAACATTTCGTTTTGCATGAGTCTCTCTATGTCTAGGGTTATAGACTACGCAATGTGCTACAAGTCAAATGGATATGGAAACACACTTCCCCTCCCCCCATCAAAATTTGAGGTTAACTGCCATAACAATAATTATAATAGAATTTTGTCTGTGGGCATATTTTGGCCATATATCGAAATGTTTACCCCATGACACAAAATTTGGAGATAACTGCTATAATAAAAACAAATTACGATATTCCAACCGCTTTTGATCAAATTTTGTTGACGTGTAGCATCAAAGTATTCTTCTCTTCTATCAAAAAATTCTACTTCGTGAGTTATAAATTAAAAAAATTCTACTACAGGGATGTTAGACAATACATAATTTCTCATATTCAGCAGTAACGATTTTGTTTAATTTGAGTAAAATGTGAAGACAAATCACCCATACTCATGTGTAAAATATTACGGTTCAACAAACACGAAAATTAACTTTAATCGGCGTCATTAACAGCAAATTTGAGTTAAATGAGATATATAGATGAGTTTATGACGCAAGCTAAACAAATTTAGATTCTATTTATAAGAAGTTTTTTCAAAGACGGCGACCATTTTTTATTTTCATTATTTGATGGAGAACTACTGAAATGACATTTTTTTTGATAAAACCAATTTTAGTTCGTTTACATTTAATTTTGGAGATGAATAAGTAAAACCTTTTATCATTTAGTATGCCTTAAAAATACGATTCTAATTAAAAAGAAGGTTGTATTTTAAATATAAAACTTATTAAACGTATTTGTATGAGAGTTATCGCTCTTTGTTTGTCCTTTTTATGTTCCCCTCGGTTTTTATTGGTCGTAACATTATTAAAGAAAGATCTTGGTATGACGATATTAGAACCGTGGCCGGTTATCTTCAGTGATTGAATTATTTTGTACTTGTGCGAGAGGTAGAAAATAAAACTGTTGGTTTTATTATTAAAGGCAGGTTGAAGGAAAAGTTCAAAAGAATATTCAGGACAGTGAACATGGATAGAAAATTTAGTTTTAATCAATGTTTCACTTCAAAAGACTTCTTTTGTTTGAAACTGGAATGTTTTTCTAAAGCAGTTTACTAAAGTTATTCAAAGCAACCGAATATCTGTATTTTATTTTTATTTAATGTTATTTTAAATACACGATTTATGTTTAAATATCTAAAAATAATGGAGACATTCATCTCCATTTACCGGTAGGTAGTGCAGCTGAATGACATTTAAGGGACTGCGGTAAATGACGTCACTTCCTCTACCCGTATTTATTTTTCTACCACAATGCTGTAAAACAAGGCGGAGAAAAATATAACCTATAAAGTGGAAGTTTTTTTTACCTATGGCAATATATTTATTTACTTAAAAAGACACTTACATGAGTATGAACGGTTTTTGACGAACTTGACTCTTACAACTCACTTTTGGTCCAAAACAGTAACATCACTAAACGCGGAATTACCCCAAAAAATGATGGGATTTTGTAAAAGATAATGAAAGTCGGAAAAACACGCAGTTCAAATAACACGAATAGAGCTGCATCCATTTAATGTTCTTATCTAATTGTATTTAATTTGCTTGACAAAGAAATCACGTGCTGCTTCCAATTCGAATGTTCATCGATTTGGACACAAAGAAAACAAACAGTAACAGTGAAATGTAAGTTTCCCTATAATTCTCAATCGTAGGGTTATTAATTAAGGTTTCTATTATTGTTAAAATTAATGAATATAGATTTATCAACATTTAGTGAAAGTTTATTTCAAAAAAGCCATAATTGCAATCTTAAAATTCAATCAGTTGTCAATTGCTCAATCGCATTCATTGATTTATGTTTGATAACACTGGTAACAGACATAAAGTTACAAATCCATATAATTCCAATTATGTCATTGCAATAAAACAATAGAAGACCGAGAATTATTACTTCAAAACGTAATTATACCATCTTTACAAAAAGCTCAGCAAAGCACTTAATATCCCACTTTGAGTCTCGGCTTGGAAAATCTTAAAATTATTTTGGAATTAAAATGTCACTCTAATGTTAACCCCTAAAAATTTCTTGAATTATCTGTACAACAACCATACACATATTTATCAAATTTAGGCTCAAGTATAGGGTCTAAGAAACAAAACAAAACGTATTGGCTTCCATCTCTCAAAAAATGTTGTTTGTGAGTAATTGGTAAACAAATAAACAAAAATTAGTAAATTAAATTTTAAATTAACCTTGTTAAATAAATCTTCATTATATATATATATATAATATAATATAATATATAATATATATATATAATATATATATATTATATATATATATATATTATATATATATAATATATATATATATATATATATATTTATATATATATATTAACATGACTATATGTCGTGAAAGGTTTTTAAAAATATTACACAATATATACATAGTTTAATCGGACATTTGAAATCATTTTTGTAAACGACGTTTCGAGAATATAAATCAACTCTCGTTATGAAGTGTGCTTAGGTCTAGTTTTTGGCTCAAGTTCTTTTTTTAGGTTATGAATTTAGTTGGTTTCAGGCTACTAGGGGATGATGGCGTTATCATTTTTTGCCTTTTATGCTCCAAGTTTAACACTTGATATAGATTCTTTTTATATGACCGTTTTGTTCAACAGAAAGTCTATTATTAAAAATTCAGTATACTATCTCTAAAACCACCTCACATACTTTAGCATAAAGTATAACCATATGTTACAGACTAAATTGTTATATCAGATAGTTCCTTGTATTTGTGATTCACCGATGAAAATTTAATTTATTTTAATTGATATAGTAAATTTATTCGTGTATGAAAAATAATAAAATAATTTTAATAAGATAGGTTTATCAAATGTTATGTTACATCAATTTTATATAACTATTCACGCTATTTTCCCGGATTAATGCGAATATATAAACACATTTCGCTCTGGGAAATTGTAGGCCAAATTCTTGGAATTGTTGTTTAATCGGAAATTTGCAATCATTTGTGTTGATATAAATTAATAAATTACGTCTTGAGAGTATAAAATTGTTGGACACCACTCCATTGACACTAAACCCCTATCAGTCGGTTGTTTACAGTGTCTTGTGTTGTGTGTTTTGTGTTTTGTGCTTTGTGTTTTTTCTGATTATATTTGTATTTAGTTTTAGTTGTTTTGATTAGGCTACATTGGTGTTTTTTCTTTTACACTCTAGTGCTACACTTGATAACGAGAGTTGATTTATACTGTCGAAACGTCATTTATTAGACTATGTCAAAAGTCCATATGTAAACTAGATTGCAGTAGTAATTATAATAATATAAATGTAATATAAATTTTAATAATTGATTTATTGGTAAACCTCTTAAATAAATAATAATCATATGGAAGTGTTAAGTTAAATAAACGGGCTAGTAGTGCAATCTGGTGTCTATGATGTGAACTAAACACTGATGTTCATTATTTATTCTTGTTTTTATTTTTCAACTGCTAATGTAAAACACGTACTGCTCAACTTTACAACATGCATAATGCATGTACTAGTTTTGTATATATTTTGTTGTAAGGGGAAGGAAATGTATTTTAGACATTTTGACTTGGGGCGTCATTTGTCAAATCGAATTTACACAAACATTTTAACAGTATTTCTTGTATTTATAATGTTTAGTGTTTTCTATGGTTTGATTTTACAAAATCAGGCAAATTAATTTTTATATAACAATACAATAATTTAGAAAAATACAATTTAAATATTTGTACAAATATTACCATTTAAATGAACATATTATTTTCTAAAAGCTCAATTTAGGCTTTTTTTTTTTTCAAATGTGGTTAATAACTTTTATTTTGTAACAATAATTTAATATAGAGAAAGATATGTGGTGGTATTTTCGTAGATATATGTTTTCAAGTTCTCCGAGTCCAAAAAAGTGATTTTTTGGATAGATACTTTTTTCTGTCCAAAATTTAATCATAATTGGGATAGGTGCATATTTTGGACTTACCTCGGGACTTTATTTTCTTTTTGTTTTATATAACTTAAAACTTGTCGATAAGTGTCATAGGAATAAAACAGAAAATTTACGATTTTATCAACATTCGTTTTAACGATTAAAAAAAAAAAAAAAAAAGGTTCAAGTGTATCCTTTAATACTGGTCGGCACTGCCCAAAAATTCTGCTATCGTTAAATAAATCAAAATTTGGACACGTGATTGTTATAAAAAATACTTAATATCTCAAAATCGGCTGCACTGATTTTGTTACAGTTTTAGAGAAATGTAAAAATTAATGACACAAATGCGTGTGGTAAATCATAAATGAATAAACTATTACAGTTCAGAAATAATAGGCAAAAACCAAAACGAATCTCAAGAACCGTCTTTAACAGCTCGATTTTAATGAAATAAATTTACTCTGACAACGTGTTTATGTTACAAGTTTAGGTCCTTATTTAAATATATAGATATTTCTACAAAGACCTGCTTCCATGGTTTATTTACACTTTTATTTAGAGAATTATCAAAGTTACATTGTTTATGCAATTAATTTATATTTGTTTTAGTTTTGAGAAAGTCTGTGTAATGTTTTTACATCATTTAATTAATTTATTGATTAACTAAAAATATAAATATGTATCTATCTATTTGTTGTACATAAACTATATTGACGTTCTTATGTTTTTTGCGTAGTCAATTGTAAGTATTGCACTTAGCTAGATGTTTCACTGCACCAGGCTGCATCTTCAGTCTTCTCGATATTGAAGAAAACATCACACATGACACTTCACTCGACTTTAAAACACGTTTATTGTTTTGCGTTGTAACACTTTTAATAATTATCAATAACATCCTGTAAGAAGAAAACATTTAATAAAATAAAAAAATAAAAAGTAATTTTTAAAAAAATGTTCGTCAGTATCATACTTACGGAATATTATTTATAATTATTAAAAATGTATAACTCGAACAATAAACGTTGAATACATGTTTTTATGTTGCGAGATGTGTAACGTGATATTGGTAATTGATTACCCTGAAGATGTTCCCTGGGTGCAGCGAAACGTGCAGTAACAAAAAAACTAACTTGACTATATACAAGGTATTTATTTAAATATAAGTTGTTCTAATGCTAAACAATGAATATATATTTTCCTTGTGTGATTTTAGCCCACAAAATATGTCACCTCCATCATAAAAATCATAGGTTTTTTACGTTAGTCTGATCCATTTGATTAGAGTAATATGCCAAGTTTGATCGAATTATGATAAGTAGTTTTGAAAATAAATAACCACTAATGAATCTAAAATAATAGGCTACATTACAGAACAATTTTATTGAGGACGTTTTTAAACACAATTTTAGCAACTTCTGTGAATTTTAGCATGTTAAATTAATAAGAAGGTTAAATGTTGAATTAGACAGTTTACTGTTCGCTTTCAAGATGCAAACAATGTCATTTGACAGCCGGGGTTGGAGAATTAAATAAATTAGATTTTATTAATATCTAACTTAGGCACCCTTCGTTGCCCGGGGTTAAATTTTGGATTGTAATCATTATTAATACCAGTCTGCCTTCCACGCAGATATTTTGCGCATAAGTTTATAGATCTAAACATAGTTTTTTGTATTTCATCTACTCAAATTGCTTAATAAATGGTTCTGAAAGATATCATATTAATAAAAATATTTAATTCTCTAAGTTCATGTCATTTAATCAGCAGGTTTTTATGATGGCGCAAATATTCGTTTTGTTTTAAACATAACCTCAGTACTCTTTATTTATGTTTTACACTCTGTTTTGGCGAATATACTAATAATGATTCACTTTCCTTTATCACATATACGTAGCATAGAATAGTGTGTATCCGTTTTGAGACTAAATTTTCAATCATGTCTGTATGTCATATATACAGCTCGTCAACCGATTTTGATGAAATTTGGTTTATAGACGTATTTTGTAAAATATTTTCGACTTTTTGATAACTCAAAATTTGGGGTTAGCTCTCAAAATAATATTTTGGTTCGTTCAATTGTAACCTAAAGACCCAAATAAAAAGTATTTATATTTATGTAGAAACTATATACGCAATTCGAAAATATAAATAATATCTGAAGTTTAAACTTACAGCATTAAAAAAAATAGTAAAAAATCTATCAGCCTAGGGCTATACCGATTCCTTTTCCTTAGGCTTATAACTTACAACTAAATCGGCAACTAAGTTCTTCAGATATACAACGAAACTCTAAACTTCACTAAATTCACTTCTAAATTCACAAAATTGCAAAAGATTAACATTTTCCACGCCCAACTGTTCTAGAGTAAGTTTGCACTTATAACAATTTTATCTTACTATTGAAGAAGTAACCTTTCAAGATAATAAGAATCACAACTGTTTCTGACATTACTTCATTAAACAATCCAAGCAAAAAAAAAACCGTAAAAACTTCCTTATAACATTAGAACATATTTGTTGCTTAAAGCTTATTGTTAATTTAATGAATATAAAACATTTACTGCATTATTTGCAATATTGTTTTACTATTCTGAGAAACAACATGTATCAAAGACTATCACATAAAGTATTGGAAGCTTTGGAGTGAAACGATCCAATAGCGATTCTTCAACAGCGTCGTAAAAATTGAAATGTAACATCATAGTTTTGTTGGCAATATCTTATATGTGCCATAACATCATAACTTCGGTTGTAACAATGTAACATAATTCGGTTTTTGTTTTCTGAGATAATCATTTTAACGACTTGGAATTGAAGAGTTTTAGTGTAAAGTTATTATCGCTTGCTTAACTATAAAATAACGCAATTAATAAAAGAGTTTACGACACGATTTGTTTTGAAATGTTTCAATGAATTATAAACACAGTGGACATCTACTGCAAACATCTTTCTCAAATTCCTACTCGTGTTGTTAGGAGGTGATCTACACAACTTGTCACTCACGTTATTGATATATTCTGTCAACGAATTTTTACTTTAACTTCCCCTTAGTGTGATTTCATCCCTCTCCTTTCTTGAGAGGCAACTGGCAAATGAAAGAACATACGTAGTCTGTGGAATACTTGGTGAACCCATCATAATATTTAGCCGTACTAAGCGGGGCTCTGGCCGGGTTTGTCATACTTAACCTAGATGTTCGAGAGAACATGAATTAAATAAATAATAACAAGGTTAAGACGGATGTCAGTTAACTTAACGTTGATTATGCACTCGGTGATAACTATTTCATCAGCTTCGTCGTTATTTCTTTTAAAACATGGAGGAATAATAAACCTAGTGTAGAAAGGTCAAACACAGCACTCGGGAAGAATTTCACTCCGTACAGAAGGAAAACCTAACAAAGAGGAGAAAACTGTTCAGAAAGGTCTCATAAACATGGAAGAAGGAACATCCTGCCCTCACTACTAGAACAGCTTGGCAGGATAGATTGGAAGAGGTGACCCCGCACCATCTATTACTTGTGAGCACCAGATTGATGTCGAGGAGATAACCCCCGTATGTGCTGCACGTCCTACAGAAGTTGGGGCTGAAACAGCTTCTACAGACAAGAATTCCATATTGGAAGAAATCGAGGGGCACAAAATATCTCTAAAGGTCATTTACTAGTACACTTTTTCATCGTCACATCACTAGCACTAGAAACTCTACTTAAAACAGTTACTTAATTATTTTTTGTAGAAATAAGAATATATGCACATACCACTAGAATATTTCTCTCTCGTATTTTAACTCTCATTTACACCTTACATTTATCAACGATATAGTTTATTTTTCTGGATTAATGTATTACAATTTTATTTTTATACTAAAATAAATTGTGAAAACCGTTGCGCCAACATTCAGAAGAACATCCAAACATTAAATACTATCTAAAAAAAATCTTCTAACTTCTTACAGAAAAATGTTATTCCTTTTAGGGGCGTAGCCCTAGATTCAGTGAGCACGAGTGTAGCAATCCCAAGGTACTCTACCTTCCTTCATCTGTTCTTGGGTTAGATCTCTAACCTTCATCTTTTCTTTCGGGTCTTTCTTCACAAACAAATTGTTTTTGTTAGGATCTCTATTTTTTAACTCAAACCGTGAAGATTTTAGCTTTTACACCAAATATGTATATATTTTAATAAGTTGGCATATAGAAGAATTCAATAATTGTAAACAAGTTTTGATTATTTTTAATATTTGAAGTTAATTTTGCTTCGTTGTTTTACTATTTAAATAAAAGCATTGAAGGTCCATTTTTGTTTTTAGCCATTATTTCCAACGTGGCATACTCGTTGGCGTTATCAGTATTCACATGACAACACATTTTTAACGAAATCTGTACTTGTGAGCTTGTTGTTTAAATCTTAAGTAGCGGAACTAGGAGGGCCGGAGTACCTGGAGCCTTACAGTACATCACCAGAATCCAACCCATGAAAATATATGCTGGGAGCAATCTACCAATAGCACAACCCTACTATTTCCCTCAGCACATGGTCCCTGATGCCGAAACATCTCTTGGTACTCATGTCAAGCCCCTAGGAGATGGCAACCTATGCATTTTGTTTGAGTCTATAAATACTGCATTAAAAATATTAAAATGTTTGAACCGATTTTGACAAATTTATATTTGGTTTTTATTTCTAAATTGTGAGATATGAAAAACAGTCTAAGTTTAATAAAGATAAAGACTAAGTTTGTCCAATTATCAAATTATATAAACATCTTTCCGTTTGTTCTACTGCAAAGCACTGCACGCATGACAAAAATAATTTCCAAATATACTTTTTTTGAAATTATTGAACCTCAAAACGTATATTTCCACACAAATTCGACATCAATTGTCCCATCACATTATACTACGTATTTGCTAGAAATGTATTCTTAATTCACTTCAAGTTTTTAGAACATTATTTATGAACCTTCTGTACTATATTTTATAAACCTGTCTAACATTGGCGTGAGAAAATATCTCCTGAATTCTGTTTAAAATTACCTGACGTGTTTCATGCAATATCTTGACAGTACAACTGTTACAATTGGCTTCTGTTTATACTTTATATTTTATCTTAATGTTTCCTTAAATAAAAAAAAAGTTGTTCATTTTGTACTGAGAAATGTTTTTATAGATGAATAATTTGTATTTATTTTAATCACTCTATGTAAAGTTCCATCCCACACGGACTGTGTGAATATTTGACCGGTTTGTTAAAATTCACCACACAAACTGTCATCGTAAAGAAAACAAGTCTGTTCTGAAAATTTTGATAGCCTCCTTGAAAAAATCTAAACTTTACTAAAACCCTAAATAACCTACTTAAAAGAGTAGGTAGATACTTCACTAACTATCCCTAATTCAAAAACAAATATCTCTCAATTATATAATTTGGCTAATTAAATCGTTTTGGAACAATGGGTGATTCAGACCATCCTTCTAAAAGTATTGTCATAAAACTGGTTGATATTTAAATAAGTTTTAAATTTAATCAGTCATCGTCGCCTAATAAAAACAAGTAAGAAGATTCAATGAAGATCCCTGGAATACGTCAGGGGTCGTATGAAAATAAGAATTGACTTATAGAGACCTGATAGGAGAGATGAAAGAGGGGTCTAACGCAAGGCTAGATAAAAAATAGGTTTAGATTTAAGTAGGATTCCTTGGAATGGCCACACTTATAATCACTATAGTGAATCCATAAGGGACCACTAATGTTCATATGCAAAATTATGGGAAATTATTTTCTTCGAAATTCAGGATCCAAATGGTTATTTTTTTAAGGTGTAGATTTCTGTTTTTGAACATTTTCATGTACAATTTATGTATTTTAAGGTCTTCAAAACTAAATGTTATTGGTGAAAGTTTTTAGAATTTTTTTTTTACATTTGGCCCTAAGCGTAAAAATAAAATACGTTTTAAGCTTTCCTCATCTAAGCTGAATTAAGTTTGAGACAAAAAAAAATCATTATGCTAATAAAAGAAAATGTAAACTATACAAACATGTTAATTTTTTTTAAAGTTAAACTTAAGTTGTACTATACAAGGCCCCCCTTTTTGTACATCGAATAGGAATTAACTAAAATAATACTACAATTTTTTTATTATTGTTATATAACCTGTTTTTGGTGATTTTGGTGCCACAAATCTAATCTATACTTTTGTTTAGCAAAAACTTGAATAGGTTATGTTCGGCCAGGATATTCAAATAGACTTATGAAATTATTCAGTTTAAAAGAAACGTAAGTTAATAAATCTGAAAAATAACAACACAAACCGCCATTAAATACAAACAATGATTGTGGTAAGAGTGTTGCAGGAGGCTAACTACACAGTGGCGCGTTCTAGATTGGATAAAGGCCGAGTTTGAAAACATTCCGGTGCCGGTGGGACGAAGGAAAGTAGCAGTTATGTTATTTTTGTTTGTTATGAAATTAGACAGAATCAGAAAATATTCGTAAAAGGTTTTTTAATGTTTTGAACTTACAAAAAAAGCAAGGGTCTGTATAGTACCATTAAAGTATCTTTACTTCAAAATTTTAATAACTTGAATTTGGCACATCTCAACATTTTAGTACCAATTAGTTCTTCATTTTACAAAACCAGATAATTTTTTTAGATAATTTTAAATTCTTACAATTTGATAATGGGGGGGGGGTGAAATTTATTAGGGGTAATATGATAGGTTTAATTAAATTACCACAAATATATTAAGAAAATTTTATTTAATTGTTTGAAGTTTGCTTTATTCATTTTGTTCATTAATTCTACATAATATTAGGTACTTTAAATGGACAACTTAAATTTCATTTATGTAGGCCTACGTGTGCTGACTTCTGCTATCTGCACGATACCTTAAAATTACCGTTTTATCTGCAAATTATGCTGCACAGCGTTATTTCCGCACACCTAAGCTTTTTAAAACACTTCGCGTGTGACAAAGATTAAAGTAGTTGTTTTTTTTTTATTGCTTCTAAGAAGTTATATTATTTCCTATATAAGAATCTTCTAAAATTTGTCTTTATGATTTGATCTACCAAAACTTAAGAAATGCACAAATATACGCACTGTGATTGAAAAATATGTTTATAAATAGTTTTTTATGTAAGTTATTTCTTAAAAACATACACGTTTAGATTTCACGATTATTTATTTATTTTAAAAAAAATAAAGAAGTCTAAAGAAACATAAAACAAACCAAATTAACTATAGTATTATTATTTGTATCTTTTAAAAACTTACACATAAAAAAGAGTTACGTTAAATACATTGTCTATGTAGTACATTCCTCACATTTATGACTTGGAATCTTTAAACATCAAAGAGAATTTATTCTCATGGTTTGACTGCGACTGCCTTTTCAAGACTGGTTGGAACAATCATCAGCTTTAAGATGATATGGACTGGACCTAGGGAAACTTAACGAATTAGTTAAAATCACATAGTTACATTCCTCTGATTAGCAGGGTGAATAGGAGTAGAAGGAAATGAATGTGGAGACGTCATACGACCAGAACTACTTTGTGGGATAGGAAAAGCTTATTTCAAGAAGGTACTAAGAAACGAAGTAGATGCAGATAGAGAGGTCTGGGCTGTTGAAGGACAATGAATTCCTAAGATATTAAAACTGGAGACTGTTGAGATCGTGTATTATGCAGTTGGTTTCTATCTGGACATTGTAGACTCTGAGAACACCTTAAAAAAATCATAATAGGATCTGCAGATTCTTCAAAGAGGTAGAAGAGACCCCACACAATCTATTAGTCGAATGTGGTGTAAAGTGCTATAATTCTGGAAGGTTGCTATATTGGTGTAGTACTCTTGAACCACTTCATGTGCTGCCCTTGAGAGCTTGGGGGTTGGTGCGTTTCTATAAACGGTAATTATCCAGTTAAGTAGATGCAAGGAGTCCCAATAGATCTCTCAAAGTTACAGGGTAATAATAACACAATTTGTTTGTTTTCTTAGATACATTTATTACGAATACTTCACTACGTCAACTAATTTTCAACATTTGAAATGTTACTAATTAACCGACAAGGAAGATAATTTCTTCGTTCAACATATTTTTTTAAATGAAATTGTTAACTTTAGGTGAATTGTCAAATGTTAAAATAATATTAAATAGAGAACACAAAATCATGAAATAAAAATTAAACATATTTTTCTTTATCCTGTTATTGTTCTTTTGCGGAAAATGCACAGCAACTTTCTATGCGCGTCTATCACTGGACGACAAATATCTAGATTCAGGGATTTTTACACAATTTTTTCCTAACAATCAAGTAAGGAATTGTCCAAACGATTCAAAATATTTCGTTATTTTAGAGTTACAGATTTGTACGTGACCAAACGTGCAAAACAGAGTTACCCCATTCTACTGCTTTCAATGATTGCTGACAGTGATAAATTGAAGTGGCGTCTTTAGTTGTTGTGGTTTCGTTTAATGGATTTGACGCCTAGAAAACAATGATGTGGAAGATAACTACGGAATGGTGTATTCTTATTTCACTCGGTGATACAGTTTCATGAGGACGGTCCTTGAGAGGTGGAAGCGAATTATAATTTGACAAAATATGAAAGAAAATGTAATTTGAAAATGTTTGTTTTACTATATCATAAACTTCCTTATAATTTGAAGATATTTAAGTTTATAAAATTTTGATTTAAATGAAACTAATATTGAAACTAAAACTTAAAATAATAATACATTTTAAAAGTAATATGAACGGTACAAAAACATTCCACAAACTATCCCATTCAACCATTCCCAAAAGAAAGCAAAACTAAAAGTCAACAAAATATAATTTCGGTAAGTTCTCAATCAAAACATGAAATATATATGTCGTCATTAAAAAATAAGTATTTAAATAAGAGTCTAAAATTGCTTTGCTTGTGCAATAACACCTCCACAAAGTAGTTTTTGGTTAAAACAAAGCTTTTAAAAGCTTTAAACAATCCAGGTTGATTTTTATTTTTTGATAAATATTTTTGAACAGTAGTCTAATATTTTTTACTTGGTAATTTTCACACGGTTTTGAGTCTTTGATCTTCACATTTCAAGCTTCGATTTTGATAAATGAAGTATTTTATAACAGGCCCACGGCCGATTTTTGAGAAATGACAAACAATACGTCAATACTTAAATGGTACACATGGGCAAAATTTGCTCAAAATCGTTGAAGCATATTTTGAGAAAGATTTCGTATCTCTAAGATATCATTTTTCGCCTCGCGTGACTGAATACCACAAATGACTATTTGTTGCGTACTAGTTAACGTGTGTATTTTAACTATACGTACCATCAAATTACTGATGTAAGTAAAGTTGTTCGTTAGGAATTCTGTGCAGAAATGTTGGATTGAATAGAAAACTAAGAGACCTTTCTGAACAACATCATTCAATGAGTTTACCTTTTACATGGGTACATCCCTTATAATACTGGTTACGGAAATTAAATTAAATCGTAATCGTCTCA
Organism: Aphrophora alni; assembly: GCA_963513935.1. Classification (NCBI taxonomy): domain Eukaryota; kingdom Metazoa; phylum Arthropoda; class Insecta; order Hemiptera; family Aphrophoridae; genus Aphrophora; species Aphrophora alni. Next base: position 129,833,267 of record OY740770.1, on the reverse strand, counting down.
TGAAACCAAAATATACAACGACCGTGTTCAACCAAACTAAAAGTAATCATTTTTAACAGTAACGGCGCTTTTTGTGACTGTATTTGTTTGGCGTTAGTCAAATTTTGCTTCAACTGGTTGTTTAGGTTATCGCAATTAAATTTGTACATGCTTCTAAGTCGTACAGACTTTTTTGGAATCCCTTTTGTACTGGCTTCTGATATGACTATAGGCCTACAACAAACGAAAGAACAGTGTGAGAAATAGAGGGGAGCAACCTGCTTCTCCACCACACTTGTCGGATAGAAATGTAGAAAAGGACAGGGTGAGAAGTGGGGCGATTTCAATGAAAAGAATGAGGCGTAGGGATTGGTAATTCACACAAGCTTATTCTTTACTTTGTTGTAGATCTATAGGAGGAATTAAAAACAAAAATTATTGTTACCGAACTAAAGGTAGGGTGATATAAATATAAGTAAACATTACGTCATGACCAACGAGCTCCTTTTTGTATTATAATACATATTGTAGATTTATGTATTTTCTTGTATTAATCTAATCAGCTGTTAGACAAATCATATATAGGTGTATATTATGATTTGTATATGTTTGTTTTTATGGACACATAAATTTTAATACATTTTGTATTACAAGAATAAGAAACAGACATCAGCGAGAAGGGTCTTACAATGATACATAACATCATTACACTCTAGCTTCGGATTGGCCATAAATAAGATACTAAGACTCGAGATTGTTATTCATAACAAAATATTGTTGCCTGCAAATTTAATAATAGGAAATAAGAATATTGTACTGTAAACAATATAGATCATCGTGTTGTTTGAAGGAAAAACTCTCTAGGTTATCATGGCCTTTTGAAAAAGAAGATAAAATATAAACCCCTTAGTCCTAGTATACTCTAATAGTGTCAGGGTCAGAAGGGTGGCATAACGGGAAAAATGAAAAAAGGAATCTAACACAAGACTACGGGAAAAAATTGTATATTAAAGGGGAAAAAACTTTCGATCGCCGTCGCCTAGAAACTGAAGAAAAGAACATAACAAAGACCTCCTAACCTTAGAATATTTTAACTGCGTGAGAGTCGGATAAGAACAAGAGTTGGTCTAAAGAGACCTGATAAGACAGATGAAAATAATAGATTTAATTATGACTACATAATGAAAGATGTAGATCCAATAAGGTACCTCGGATATTGCATGATATTATTAAATTGATATTTTGATCAAATATGTTTTAGTCACAAAAATAAATAATATAGTTGTTTTAGCGCAAATATTGAAAACGTTCACTAAACGTTAAACTTTCTAAACGTATTCTGGGCTATATCAGAAAAAGTGAAATTTAAAAATACACACAACTGTTCTGGGCGATTAAAAACTCATGTTTTAATGTTGTGAGATTATGAAAAGTTTTGATATTTTAATAATTCAATATAATGGCTACATCAAGACCAAAACATCAAATGATATTTTTTTTATAATTCATTCTACCGATTTTGATAAAACTTTACTATAAAATCCCATCTCAAACATCGTAAAAAAACTTATTGGATGCCATGTTGTCTTAATTGTCTGTCTTGGAGTTCTCCGTAAAAAAATCGGTTAAAAAGATTTTGTTAAAATTTGTGCAAAATACGAAGGATTGTAACTAACCTGTATGTTTATCAAAATGTACAAAAACATGTTTCTTTCACAAATAGCTACATTGGTAAATAATAGATATTCAATGAGCACTGTGGTGAATGTGAATAATATAAAACATTGAAACCCCTACCACAAGTTTTGTACAATAATATAGACACAAATAAAATAAAATAAAATATTTTGTTGCCTTATGTTATTCGTGTACATTTCGGTAATCAAGTTACCATCATCGGAGGGATCTGAAATAATACCGAGACATTGGTAAAGCTATTAACCCAACGGGGCTCGATTTTGTTAGGTTACATGACATCCTTTTCTCTTTTCAAAAGGTTTAGCATAGTGGCTGGAATCATAAAAAAATAACAATACAAAAAATGAGTCTCGAAGACAAGGCATGAGTGAAGTGACGCATCTTTGAATCTTCGTGTATTATGATTGTTTTTTATTTTGTAATTACGAGCAAAATATTATAATAATGGATTATATAACAAGGTTATGTTATAAATAGTACAAAATGTAACATATATATATATATATATATATATATATATATATATATATATTATTTATATTAATACAATATATAATTTCCTTCTGTTTTGTCAGAAGGAAAACAATTGCTTTAGTTAACTTAAATATAACATTATATTCTAGCAATATGTCAATGCTTGTTCCATACCTCGTACATTAAACATTAAAAATTCACATTAAATACCGTTAAAAAAACTCTTTTTTTAATGTCTTGTAAAATTTAAAACGCCTACCCGTTTATACTCTCTTGAGTAAACTTGCAAACTCTCTATCTCTCTCTCTCTCTCTCTCTCTCTCTCTCTCTCTCTCTCTCTCTCTCTCTCTCTCTCTCTCTCTCTCTCTCTCTCTCTCTCTCTCTCTCTCTCTCTCTCTCTCTCTCTCTCTCTCTCTCTCTCTCTCTCTCTCTCTCTCCCCTCTCTCTCTCTACTGGCAGCTTTAGTTTTTTGTGCTTTAAATAATCTCAGTAATGTTATCATCGCCTTAAAGAGAGAGGAAGAAAAAATGTGAGAGAAACGGAGCATAAAATAAAGACTCCTATCTCTCAAATATTCCAATAGCGCCAGGGTTGAAAAAGATCAAGAGTTGATTAAGAGAGACTTGATAAGAACGATGAAAGAAAGGGATTTAATCAGAGACTATATGAAGAAAAGAACAGAACCAGCTAGGCTACCTCGGAGATGCTACACACGTAATCACTGTAAGTAGGCCTCTGGAGAAATGGTAACCTAAAGAGTTTAGAACGTTACGATACTGTGTGACGTGACGACCTGCCGTGACGACACAACGTTCACTGTAAAAAATTTTCACACAAAGTTTCACTTATATCGATATAAGATTCTCTCATTTTGTTATATTGTACATTTTAAGACTCTCCTTGTTAACATATTTTAGAAGGTAATTTTTTTTTTTATTACTCAGGGTTTAGCGGTATGTATGATTAGTTTCTCTATAACATACATGAAGTTTATTTAAATTGACTCATAGATATAGTTTATAAAGTTGTTGTTATTTAAATTATCAGTAAGGTTGGTGTTTTCAAGGGATAAATTAGACTTTTCATACCAAACTTCTTGTCTAGAGGTCAAAAGATTTTTTCATTACGAGCACTTTGGGGAGCAGACAAGGATGACTGGGTAAACGTAGTAGAATATAGTGAAAAATTAGATAATTCTAATAAAAAATATTGAAATAACGGAATTTATTTTAAAGAGATTAAAAATACCATAATGTAAATGGTATTTACTGCGTAAATGTAAGCATTATGAGTCTAACAAGGCACTTAATGGCTCTTCATGTTTTTCATGTTAATCAATGGAAAAATATTTTCTCTTATTTGAATTTCGTCTTTAAAAAAAAATATGATTCTCTTTCGGTTTGTTTAATGGCAACGGGAAAAGAGAATGCCAAGCCGTGCAATTAGGGTTGACTTTTAAATTGGTTGTTAATAAAACTCTTCTCCAACCTCAACAAACTTTGATAACCACTTGCTTTGTATGTCAGTAAAACTCTTACTGAGGTCAAAATTTAATATCTAACCATTAAATAATTTATTAAACATAATTATCAATTTAAAAGTTAATTGCGAGTAAATTGTTTTGGATTTGTAATAATGTAATATGTTATTTTGTTTTTCGGTTAACTAAAGCATTAATCATGACCTTTTTACTTTGTCGTATGTGTGCGTGTATATATGGAAAGGTCAGAATGGAGATACTATAAGAGGCAGAGAAATAGAATGATTGAGGGGAAATGGAAAGCGACGAAGGACATAAAAACAGGGAGCGACGATATTAGTTACAAATATTTGATTATTTTCACATGAAATTATAACAATGCTAAAATAAGAAAAATAATGCCCCATAAAAATAAGAAATAAAATAAATGACGAAAAACAAATACAATTAAAACATTCCATTTTAAAGTAAATTAGGGCAACAGAGAGAGAGATAAAGATAAGGAGTGAATGACTGTCTTTTTGGGGCGAAGTTATGACCATCCACAAACCCCATTAAAATAAATATATCATCTAAAATCAATATAAACTTTAACCTAAAGACTAAAGAAAACATAAAATTTATCAGGAGAAAACAAACGAGAAATAATCAAAAATAAAAATTACAAGAACTTGAAAAAGATAAAATAAATCGCAATTAATTTAAAATAAAAATTGAAAAAAGTATTGATTAGAGATAGAGAGAAAGAGAGAACGAGAAAGAACGTTAGAGAGGGACACACATAGATACAGAAAGACAGGGAGAGACTAGATGAAAAACAGAGGAGTGGTGTAACAAAGATAAAATGGGAGAATGTGTAGAAAAGAGAGAAATAGAGGAGTAAAGTGTTTTTCTTGTTGTTAAAAAGGAAAAGCTTCTTCTCTTTCTTCATCACCTTATAAAGAAAATAAGGAAACACAATAAAATGAAAACCCCTCATCTTCAAATTCGTCAGGGTCGGATAATAACAAGAGTTCGTCAAGGGAGACCTGATAGGATAAATGAAAAGAGGGAGATAACCCAAAAGAATATGGTGTAGATCCTTCTAGGATTCTTCGAAATCACCAAATCCATACTCACGGAAGTGGAGGCTTGGAAAAGAGGGAGATAAAAGAGAAAAAACACCGAGAAGATTGAAGAGAGAGAGAGAGAGAGAGAGAGAGAGAGAGAGAGAGAGAGAGAGAGAGAGAGAGAGAGAGAGAGAGAGAGAGAAGAAGAAGATAAGCAGAGAAAGGTAGAGATGAATGAAAAAATGGAGAGTGAAGGAAAGCGGTAAATGTAAGAGAAGAAGGAAAGAGAAGGGGGAAATTTAATTGTGAGTAGAAAACGGAAAGAGAAAGAGAAATATATAACTGGGGGAAATTAATTAAATTTATAGCAAGTAATGTTATTAAATTGGTATGTTTTTTACAATTAAGAAACAGAGATGTTTTAAGAAACAACCATGTTTTCATACTTTTCACTTAACAGTGCGCTTGTCAGATAGACCTTGATACAAGCCGCTACCTGCAATCTTACCACATTCTTATCAAAATTAATTAATAAGTTGATACAATACGTAGGAATTTGATATTAAATATCCGAACTATCATTTGTAGACAACGAAAATTGATAATAAAGGAGGGAATACACTATAATAAAAGAAGGGAAAACTATAAGCTCTAGTAGGCCTAGTTGTAAACCGCAAATGGTCATAATTTCCTGATATCTGTAAATTGTAGTTTTCATGCAAATTTGAACTTACAAAATATCTATAATGATTTTTTAAATGAAAAGTAAATTATTCTTAAGTCTTGTACTGTGCAACGTCGTCCGTCATAATATTTGCAGAGATTAGAAAATTTTAATGACCATTTTGCGGTTTTCAACTAATACAGCTTATAGTGTTCCTCTCTTTTATTATAGTGTTTTCCTTCCTTTTTCGTTGTTTACAAATGATAGTGTGGATATTTACGATCAAATTCCTTCATAATGTATTAAATGTAATAATGTAAGGAACGTCATCGTACTGTGGTATTGCTTATTACTAACGTGTTTGCATTATAAAACACGCTACACGACGTGGCTTTTGTGTAATTTACTTGTTCACACTTTCTCTTCTTCGGTGCAGAAATTCACTTCACAGCTGAAAGGATACAAAAATGTTAACCAATCTCTACGGGGTTATGCAAGTATCTTTTACAAGTTTAATTTCACGGCTCCGTGACCACATCCTATCCTTAGTATTAAATCTTAGGTGAGACAATTCTACTTTACGCTGAACAAAGTTTCCTCAAGTGGTAATGTTTGTGTGTTTTGTTAAATTACATTCATTAAGAATGAAAAATGAAGTACTTTTTTACTTCTTCACTTCTTCACTTCCTCACTTATCGAATACGTGTATCGCTCATTGCTCATAGCTCATCGCTCAACACTCATCACTTATCACTCATAAAGCATCACTCATCATTCAACACTCATCACTCTTCGCTCATATTTTTGTTTCACTCTCACTTTTTAATTTTCTCACTTTAACAATTTTCAGATTTTCACTTTTTCACTTCCTCACTTCCTCACTTCCTCACTTATTGCTTATCGCTAATCGCTCAACGCTCATTTCTCATCGCTCAACACTCATCACTTATCACTCATAAAGCATCACTCATCATTCAACACTCATCACTCTTCGCTCATATTTTTGTTTCACTCTCACTTTTTAATTTTCTCACTTTAACAATTTTCAGATTTTCACTTTTTCACTTCCTCACTTCCTCACTTCCTCACTTATTGCTTATCGCTAATCCTCATCGCTAATCGCTCAACGCTCATTTCTCATCGCTCAACACTCATCGTCCAAACGCTCATCGCTCATAGCTCATAACTCATCGCTCATCGCTCATTGCTCATTGCTCATCTTTTATTTTTAATTTTTTCACATTTTCACATGTTCACATTTTCACGTGTTCATCTGTTCACATTATCACATTTTCAAATTTTCACTTTTCACTTTTCACATTTTCTAATTTTCACATTTTCACATGTTTACATTTTTACATTTATATCAGCCATCAATATTCAGCTGATTCGTTTTGTTTAAATAAGGAATAGCCAATAACTTGTGTACATTTCGTATATTTTGCGCTAAAAGGGTTGTCGTTTTGGCGAAGCACAGATACAATGTGAAATTGTGCAGAGTTTGAAGAACATTTAAACAGAAAATTTGGTTTCCTTCTAAATCTTAGCTTTTTTTGAACGATCTGCAACTTGTCCTGATGATGTCTATTCTGTACCAATTTCTTGGAACACGATATTTCTTCTGTAAAGATATTGCGAGATATCCCATTGGAATAGTATCGATATTGGTCTGATTTTCCATTCATTTTCACTACTAAACGTTTTCCCTCAAAATTTCGTATCCATATATTGGATGTGATCGTTACGTCCTTTAATAACGTGATGTCGAAATTTATACACGGTCATTGATTTGTGAAAACCTGTAATTGCAAAAGCACATTGCTCGCCACTCCAAGTAACTACATGGCAAGATGAAGTGATGTAAATCAGTGGTAACAATCGCCCAGAGCTAATACACACAAATTTCAAAAATATTACTTTTTCATGTATTGTCCGATATATTTTATCTTTTAAAAAGAAAACGTGTTAACTGTTGAATATAAATTATTAACTGAGATGAATGGTTCTATACTATATAATAATCGGACAGACAGAACAATAAAACCTGAAATAAATTGTGTGTTAAGAAAATTTCGGAAGTCTTTCATGATAAAAGATGGTTATATAATAATATAATAATGCTTGTTACTGACATTCGAAATTGTTTCTCATTACTTGAACTATATTATTATAGACCATTATTGCTGAAAGTTAGCTTCGTTATAAAATTGAATGAAAAGATGACAGACAGGGGTACAAAGTTTACAAATAACACAATAATAAGCCGAGGGATAGTAATATTTCAAACGAAATACCACAATATTAACTTACGCAGATTGATAATTGTTAACGGTTTCCTCTAATTATATTGCTGCGTTTCATTTCCTAGAATTGTTTCTGTTACTAACTGAAGACACGAGATAATTATAAGAAAAGTTTTTAATTTCTTTAACGGTATTGTTTTTCACAACACGTTTTAAATATTATTTGTGTTACCGTCATGCAATTATGTAAACTTAATTAAATTAAAGGCTCATTAATTTACCCTTGAAAGATATTTGTACATGTTTACAAATCAACGATGCAAAAACATTGCATAAATTTTCTCCCTCACTCATCTTCAAAATAAAATAAAAATCAATCAAAATATTAGCACATGAGTTCTTCTTTAAATTAATAAATAAAATATATTAAAGAAGAGTCAATGTGCTAATATTTTATGGCACAATAAAGGCTTAAAATGGCCTCTTTTGTGCGATAAAGACGTCCTCAGCATAAGTTATCTATTCGAGATTTTAATGACAGAAGTTGAGATTTATTTTTGTTTTTGTCAATTAATTATTCCCGAACCATACTTTTTTTTACTTTTTTTTGAGAAAATATTAATTTTGTGTTTTTTTCTTGACAACTACCCCCAAATTTTGAACTGGCGAAAAATTTTAATAAATATTCCCGAGATAAGGCCAAATTATGCCCGCTCTAAGTCAACGCGCTTCACTTATTTGGCGGTTGGGATTTCACAAACAACTGACCGGGATCATTTCAAGAATTGGGGCCTCAGGGGACCTCAATTGTGTGTCCCATCACATAACTTTCTGTATATTAGGGACCTTAAATGTGAAAAACAATTAAATCATTGTATATAATCATCACTAGGTCTAAAATTGTAGCTTTTCGGTACAAGCTCAAGTTTAACAGCTGAGGCGGAGCCGAGGCCGGAAAATGAGCGAGGATCGAAAACATTCTTTTGGTCCAAGTGGTGAACTATATTAAATTTGTCGTTATACTGCATACAATATAAGAAAAAAAATTACACAAACTAAAATGTTATAACCTATTTACCTTCAAAAGTTTGAACAAGTTACACAAGTTTGCAGCTATTACAGCTGTTTAGTTTGTGTTAGTTTTATCTGTTATTTACCATCGAGAATGTCGGTTACTGTTGTAGATTCTTTACAAACGTTAATTAATTCGTATAAGCGAGATAACAGCTGATGTTTTTAGGTGTTAGAACTAAAAATAACAACTTTAGCATCTTAATGCATGTATTGAAAACAGCTGTTTTTGAAGCAGTATGAAGAAAAATAATTTTTGTAGTGGTTATTACAGAAATAGTAACACATTTATATAATTTAATTGTGTTTTACATTTTAAAACAATATTAAAAAGAAACCTTTGTGTAATGTAAATGGTTGAACTGTTGAAATCCTTCATCCAAATAAGAAAGAATCGCATAAATAAACTGTTTCTGACTTTGCTTTATCCTTTAATAAGAAATATCCAAAGGTAAATTACATTAGATTCCTCCCCTCTTTCAGACAATAATAGCCTTGCAATTTGTCATATTTACATAGCCATAAACCGATTAACTTGGCGGGAAACATAGAAGTATAACTTCCTACTTAGTAAGGAGCCAAGCCGTATATCACACTGCCTCCTGAGGAGAGATGATGTCCTATTTTACTCCTCTCACAGACACAGAGATTATAAATTACAGTAAGCACGTCTTATTCTTTTCTACCTTTATATTTTATTTGCAAATTCAGTTTCTTTATAGTGGTATATGAAAATGTTTTTACAATACAAATTTGAGATAACTATATTTAAAAGATGATCTCTCCTAAAAAGTGGTGGTTTCCAGTATATTTATGATTTTATTTACAGTAGATTAGTAGTTAAATTCCCTTTGAATGAAAGCAATATTTGTCTTGTTTGTAAACGTTAACGTAATGAACAAAAAAAATCATTTAAATTATATTGTGTTTATTAATTTCATTTTGTTGTTGTTCCTATGTTAAACATCTGAACTGAGGCAGAATGTAAGATTTTTAGTTTGTAACCCTCCCCCCACCCCCACATTGTAAGAAGCGAAAAGAATAGAAAAAGGAAAAAAATGTACATAAAATAAATATCCCTCCAATAATCTAATAGTGTAAAAGTCGGAAAAGAACAAGAATTAATCAAGAGAGACCTGCTGGACGGGATTAAAGATTTCATTCAACTTTTGTTAAAATATATTGTCTAAGGACCCAAATAAAATGTTACTATGTACGTTGTTTGTTCAATAATCGTTAAAATCTCTTATAACGTAATTTCTTAAAATCGACTTTTGTTGAAATGCAAATATCGTATTTGAATAAAACAGCAGTAAAAGTTAATTTTTGTTTTTTCCTATATTATCCCTGAACCGTAATATTTTTTTATCTAAGATTTTGCACACAATATCATTTTGTGGGTTTGGGTCATAAATCTTCATATAACAATACAATTTAAACCATCAGTAAGCTGACTATGGAAATTTTCACATTTTATAACAGACCAATAAGTTACAAATTGTATTTTTTTAAAAATGGCGACGTTTTATTTGAGTCGTTATAGATTGCACTTGAGAAAAAAATCATCAAAATCGTTAGAGACAATTTTGAAACCAAATTGCATTAAAATCTCTCCATTAGTTTTAGATCTAGAACACTGCACACAACAGACGGACTAAGAGGAGCTCGAAATGGGTATGTGCGTGTATTTTCTCTCTTTCACTCTTAGATATGAACTTCAAATTCAAATGGCGACTTATTTGGCAAAACTGTTTTGTTATAGTCAAAAATATAGTAGGTAGGTGGAACAATAATCATTATTTCAAAGCCTTGGACGGAAACTTGTAATAAATCGTATACCTTGTCACAGTGGACCTCTCTACCAGGATCTCTTAAATCCATTGATAGCTGCGCCCAATTTGCAAAATCTCTTTAAGCTTATTTCATAGATTATCTGAGAGTGGACTCATTACTGTTGGAAGTGTGATGAACTGGGCAGTATATAGAACTCATAAATGTTATATGTTTTGCTGCTTCTGTCTTAATTACTTACCCAGTATACGAAATGTAGAGAAGGTTTTTTTGTATATCATTTTTATCTCTAGGAATGTTATAATTTAAGTGAGTACATTTTTCCACCTATCCCAGCTTCATTATCTCACGTTTGTTGACGCGTTTCGGAAATACTCCATTCTCAAAACGCGTCAACGAACGTAAGATTAACGAAGCTGGGAAAGACGGAACAATGTAACTCACTTTAAGTTGGGTGATATAAAAAAATTCCGACCACCATTTTTACTAATTTGCATGTACATTGCCTCAGGAAATATAAAAAATGAGTTTCGAAATACTGTCCGTCCTGTGTCATTGGCGATGTCGTAGCTGTCGTTTGTACGTAATATAATGACCACAAAAAAGAAATTAAATGAAATTTGGTAAAGTGCACTATAGTGTTCACAAATTTAATAGTCCAGTATAACAAACACACAGAACACAATTCTCACAAAAAATACGCCTAAGTATCAGACGCGTTTCAACGACAAGGTCGTCTTCTTCAGTGATACACAAGCTACACCAATCAAACTATAACACCCACTCACTCATTAAGTCAAGCTCAACATTTAATATAAATTTAATAGTATTTAAACTAAAATAGAAATATTAAATTAAAATGTGAAAATAGTGGTGATTTTAAACAGTTTATTGTTCATATCTCTTGTATTATTCAGCTAATATAAGATACAAATTTCCAGATTTCAATTCAGCATGCAAAGGTACTAACCCGACCTGTCTCCAATGGCATGTAGCTATGATTTTCGAAGTAAGTAAACCCGATAACGGCTACAAAATTAATATAGGACTATGAATTTGTTATGCGAGACTATAGTGCAGACAGAACTGTCCACTATTTTACACAGTTTTTTTTTTTTTTTTTTTTTTTTTTTTTGTCTTTTGTGTTGCTCTGCTAATAACACACTAGACTAGGTAATAGTTTAAGGATTTCATGCAATGGTACTAACCCGATATGTCAACAATAACAAGCAGCGAAGTTATTGTCAAACATATAATTTCGACCCTGACCTACCATAGAGAGACCTAGATATGAGCGTAGCGAGTGCAGCTTCCTTTACATGTGTACTTTTTGGAGGGATGTAGATCACTGAACATGTTACAAAAAATAGTCAGAAAGACGTAATTCCTAAAAGGAAAACACGTTTTTGGACTCAAAGGATCATAAAGGGATATATCTGCAAACAATTCGATAGCGATTTTTTCACCCATTCAAAAATATAAAACATATATGTGGGAAAGTAGGGAAAACAATTTTAATATTACTTTAAAATCCGGATAGTTACAGAACATCTTATGCACCTTAAAATACCAATTGGAAATGTAAATTTGCATTACGAAGGAATGTTGAAAGAAAATTTTGCCACGTAAAACTTTTATAACAGAAAAATACCGTTTTGCGACAGTATTTAACTCGTAAATAATATTAATTAATGTTCGGACGTAAGATGAGGCCATGCATAATAATAATTCCACATTCTTTGGGAAGGATTTTGCAGGCGTCGCACCTACAAATTTAATTGAACCTGACTATCTGCTAGCCAACCACGACTTCCGTGAAAGTGTGTTTACATTTCCTAATATATTCAGAGACACGTTTAGAACTTTGCGTTCAGGTTAAGTAAAATCAATAACATTTTGTTTACATAACAAAGTTCAAATTTACAATTTAAAAAAATATTTCAATAGGGACTGCAAATTGTAATTAGTCTGTATAGAAAAATATGTCATTAAATCGTTTCTTTGTGGAAGAGTTAGTATTGATTTTCCATCGTCTAAAAGTTTTAAATTCTTAAATTTTTAATTTAAATTTAAACAAAAATTTTCTGATTTTTTATGGCGTAAGAAAATTAATGTTTGCGTTGAATAAATAGCTTACGGACGATTTTTTTTATTTTGTTGATGTTTAACTAACCAACATTTTAGGAGAAATGACGACTAATTTGTTTTGTTTGGGTCTTTAAAGGTTACCCTAAAATAACATTCCTCAACTATTGCTAATAAAAACAATATAAAATACTTAATTTCTCGAAATCCGTTCCACGGATTTCAATAAAATTTTAATAAAATATGAACAACAATGACAGAAATAAGTGTAGAACATCTGAAGTAAAAATAAGTGTACGGTTCAGATATAGGTCAAAAATAAAAATGTACTTGGACTTCCGTCACTAAAAACTTGATTTTAATGAAATACGATGTACGATTAGGACGCGTTGATGCTACGAGCGAAGCGAAGAAAGTTTCGATAGTACCAAAGACGATTTCCAAGGTACATTTTCACTTTTTGAAGGACAGATACTAAACTAACTTTTTTTCGTGAAAATATTTTTCATTGGTTTTGTGAATGGAAGATAAGAAAGTTTATGCTATATTTTAACAGTTTATTTTTATTTGTTTATTGTTATTTTTATGTATCCTCAGGGGCTCATTTTATTGAGTACGGTCTTGGCAATACTGAGGAGACCTAGGTGGATCTACACCTTTTTTCATGTAGTGTTGTACTATCTTTCCTGTCAGGTACCTTTTGAACAACCCTTATTTTTTTCCGACCCTTATGCTATTAGAGTATCCGAGGGCTATGGGTCTTTATTCTCTGTTTTTATTCTTCTTTTTATAAAACAATGATGACCGAAAGTTTATTTTTGTAATACTTATACCATTCAACCCCTTCTGTAAACTATCATGTTCCACTTCTTTTTTAAATCCATTTAATACAATGTTTCCCCACAAAGTTTAAACTTTTTTAAATTTATTTTACCTAACCTCGTATTCGTCACCCTTGGGGTGCGGGTTTTCCAACTTTACCATTAGTAGTTTAGACAAGGGGGATAAGAAATTTAATCCTGGTGGAGTATAAATTAAAAAAAAACTGAATTAAAATAAACATAAATTTACTTTCTAAAAAGTAACATTATCAGTGAAATGTTATGTGTACATTTTTGTTTATCTGATTGGAATTTCAATCAAAGATCTAGAAATATTTCAATTACAAATTTAAGTTTTAAATACTAACTATCAAAATATAATATCTGTCAAAAGTCGAAATCCACGTTTTATTTTCGATATGTAACTATTTTAAAATCTTAAAACTTAAAAAAATTAATTAATATATTAAATAATCTTGAATATTATATATATATATATATATATATATATATATATATATATATATATATATATTAATCCATTATATCACCCACTGTCCACTCGAGTTTGCGCACATAAGTTTTTAGGTCACATATTAAAAAACGTAACTTTTGATCTCACTATCTTGCCTGAATAGTAAAAATATTTTTTTTTAGAAGTCAAATTTTATAGTGGAGAGTTCATACATGGTTTTAGTTTGTTTTTATTTGCTGAATGAGAAAGTTTGTGCGTTGTTTTATACAATTAGTTTCTTTTAGGAAATCTGATTACAGTAGTTATATATTTTTTTAACATTCTTTCGTTACCTGTTATTATTCTTCAGTATGTTTAAAGAACTTGTAAACTGTACGCACATTACGAATCGGAATTCAGTATTCTTTACGTTATTTTCAATAAGATTGAGTTCACTCATCCGAGTCGGACGTCGGCAATTTTAATCAGAAATCCTGGAGAAAGATTAAAATGTGATCCGACCGATGCGAGAACTTCGGTTATATTTTCAAAGGAAGACGAGAGATCAACCAAACTGTGTATTACAGTAAACGTAAAAAAACTATTCATTAGGAACACAATTAAACTGTTATACGTCAATAGGTGATCTCAACTAAGTCGAAAATTCGTATGTTTAGAATGCAGTGCAAGTATTACTAGATATTTACAACGTATATTTATGGTCTAGTACAACGCCCGATGTGGGCTAATAAACCTTTATACCTTTACATACTCTGTATTGAAGGTTGTAACTTGGGACATGCGTGTTGTGTAATGGACTTACAAACACCCTTCGTTTGTAATAGAAATTATTTTTTCAGCCTTATGCAGATCTTAGATTTCAAAACTTTCTGACTTGACTTAAAAACCAACAAAATTTCTTACCCAGCACTTTATTATTTTTTGTTTAGCATATGATTGATATACCGGTAATTATTATGTTATTATGGTTTATACCTAGTCAGGGGGCCACTTTAGTGAGTTCGGGCTTAGTAATCCACCGATTTCGATGAAATTTTAATACAATATGAACAACAATGACCGAAATAATTGTGGAACATCTGAAGTAAAAATAAGTGTACGGTTCAGATATAGGTCAAAAATAAAAATGTACTTGGACTTCCGTCACTAAAAGTTGGCGGTATCTACAGTTCTTTTTATATAGTTTTGTATTAGACCCCTCTCTTTCATCATTGCTATCAGGTCCTTCTTGTTTTCATCCGGCCCTGTTGCTATTACAGTATTCAAAGAGTAGACTTCTCTATATATAATATGTTCTTCTTTTTTTTAATCGATGATGACGACTGTTTTTTTCTTCTTATAAACAACTTTAAATAAATATATATATATATATAATCATCTATAAATAAAAATATGATATGTTACTTTATATTGCTTATACTGTATATCAGAAACGGTTAATCATTAACTGAAACGACATTGTAATCGCTTCAGTTAACAAAACCTAGAAAACGACATCATCATATGTAATATTTTTCAAAATTGTAAACCCCCATTTTTATTCGTAAAACTTATTTAATCGTGTTTAACTTATTTAATTAGATATTTTAAAACCAAGTTCGGTTCTAAATGAGATAAACAATTGTTTAAAAATGTTTTCTCCTTAAAAAACGTTCACATACATATTCTTAAATTCATATATGCAAGATAAGCCAAATTTTAAGGAAGAAATTTGTAACTTTTGAACTAATGTATACAGAAAAATTCTTGGGTAGAATGTTTAGGGTTACTTTTACCATATTGGAAAATTATACTTGACTTGTAACAAGGGGGATTGTTTGTGGTAATTCAAAAATTTCAAATTTCAACCCTCATGAGCAGTACACCACTTCAAAAATATTTACGAGTAGAGAATAACCGTGCAAAGTAGAGGTTGTTATGTTTATCCTACCTAAAATGGCAGCCGATAGATAATTAATATATACTCCTAGTACTTAAAAAGTAGGGAAAGTTTCGATCCCCAGTTTTTTTAAACTAATCTTCACATTTCATGGTATCAGGAAACCGAAAACGTTACATTCGACATGTTATCAGTCAGACGTCGTTTGTCTCTAAGTAGGATGGAGGTCACACCATTTGGTATAGGGGATTTTATTGTGGTTATATGTAATCCTTTTTTATACTAATTCAAAGTGGCGAACATTTTAATCTCGGTTGTTATTAAACTTTTTAAATTGCGCATGTAAGGACACCAAACTCACCACTCTACGACGACTAATAGTCTAATCATTGTGACTTGACAACAAAACCTGATTAACGTTACTAGGATCTGAGAAGGCCGAGTCACTGACACGAGTGTAGGAAGTGGAGGCTACGTCATATACGTATTCGAGACCCAAGAGATGTATGTATACAGCAGGACCGTTAGAGTGTAGCCGACTTGAAGAAATCACTGCTATACACACGGTGGT
The DNA here is from genome assembly GCA_963513935.1 of Aphrophora alni. Classification (NCBI taxonomy): domain Eukaryota; kingdom Metazoa; phylum Arthropoda; class Insecta; order Hemiptera; family Aphrophoridae; genus Aphrophora; species Aphrophora alni. The sequence goes on along the minus strand of OY740770.1, from coordinate 129,816,987 downwards.
TCAGAAACTGTGTAACAATAGTTTCAAACAAACTTACACTACTGGATAAGACCCCCTGATCTACCAATACAATTAAATATTTCCTACAAGGTCCAGGAAACAAACTTTTAAGAGTTCAATTTAAAGGATCTGTTTTGTGTGACATTGTATGCGCAAGTATCACGATGGCACTCATCAATTTGATTTTTGCTCATGCATCAAAGAGTTTGATTAAAATTGGAGCATCTTAATTAGAGATAAATTATTAATAATTTAGACTTTGCCTTCTAATAATGATTTTGAGTAGAAGGGTGGTGCTCAAATGATATTTTCGAGTTAGATTTGATTAAAATCGCTGCACACGTTTGTACTAAAGAGCACTGCACATAAGACAGAGAGAGAGTCGTAAAACATAATTACAAAACGTTTTTCAATTCAGGGGCTACAAAATGGATATACCCTTAAAAAATTCGACATCGATTTTTTGTATGAAGAAAACTAATCTTTTACAAGTTATTTGAACTGTATTTAACAATTTCTTGCAACAGTAGGAATTCTCTCTGAAGCAGTATAAAGCTCTCATGGTTTATTCAAGTTACTCCCAATCCACCACTCCATCAACCACCCATCAGTACTGCCTCTCCTATATGGACAGAAGTATAACAATGGAGCCCTACCGTTATTGTTCCGATGTGCTATGAATAATAAATTTCTTATTTCGGGTGTTTATTTACATTTCGTTTTAGCTAACCTCTGAAATGCCTTGGTGGCTATTCGAGGAAGAATCTTCATTATTAATGTTTTCCCTTTCAAAGGCTAATTCACAAATCATACCTAACCCTTTTTTTGATGTTATACATAGCCGAACAGAGTTTTAAATAAATTACAGTAGGAATTAATCATTACAGTAGTATACTACTGACTTCCCACTCGGAACTTAATCAAATTTTAATCGTAATACCTTAATGTTGTTTAGTTGTATAATGTTTATAATTTTATTGTCAACCTTTTATTTGGTCATTTTGAATCCGCCATCTTGAAACCTATCACGAATTTGAATCGGTAATCATATAATTCCACGTTTAACTTGTTCGTACTATAGAGAAAAATATTTGTATAGTATAAAATAACAAGTTGGTTTGTCAGCCCCATCATACAATGTAAAAGCAGTGTCACTATAAAATAGATTTATTTGATCAATAAAATATAAATTAATAAAAAAAAAAAAGCTCGTCGTTGGTTTTCAGAAACTTGTCAAACTGACTACGTATATGTGCGACAATATAAAAGCATATTTTACTTTTTTAAATATTCTATTTATCTTTTTTTTTTTTTATTAATAAGAGTTATTTATTCACAGAATCTTCACTCTTTAATGTCAATAAAATTATAATATTGAGATTCTTAAGAAAAAAGTTAAGTTAATGACAGTCTATGGAAGACAAAAGTGTGTTTTTCTTCTTGTAAATTACTAATAACAAAAAAACACAATATGCCGAGTTCTTTTTAGAAGGTGTGCAGGCAACAGTTTACATTTTAATTTGCAAAAAGGGCGCAATAAATAGTGACGCCTCCACACCCCATTTGTCGTTAACTGTCACACTGTCCTTACTGTCTAGACGACTACAAAATTTATCAAGTTTATTTTATGTCAAACTCTTGAAATAAACGGAAATTAGTCCACAAAAGTTCCCATTATGGACTAATAAACCCACGCGTAATGTTCTGGCTTAACGTTTCCTTTCTTTACATGTACAGACACGTACATATTAAATATTTCAATTAAGGGTTTATTGAAGTAAATATAATATTATATTTGTCAAACGTTTTGTACATATTACCTTCGCAGTATGTATTTTATCATTAAAAGCAATTATTTTAATAGAGGTTTGTAACTGTTTATTCGTTAGTTTTCAAATATCAAATTTATATATTTCCTGTGATTTCATTGCATAAAACAATTTTATTATAATTTTGAAGGAGCGTAATTTATTTCACAATTTTAAGGCTCCGTTGAAACCAGAAAAGGGGAAACTACAGTTTTGTCACGATTTAGGCGCTGGAATTCACGAAATACAATACAACTGCACAGTAATAGGCTTAAAGTAAAATTTGTATTGTTTTGCATGCATGTCAAATTCCACTTTTCTGTGGTTAACGGTGAAATTTTAATTTCTTGTGAGCAGATAGACATATATAATGCAATGAGAACAGGATTTCATGGAACACTAAAAACAACTCGAACAATGCCTGTTCATGCACGGAGACAGACAGACAAACTGGCCGACATTTGCAACCATGTCCATGTAAAATTGTTTTTATGGTTGACAAATATTTTTTTTTTTTAAACTTTATCTTTAAAAAAAATATGGTACTTTTTGTGTGGTTTTACTAGATTATGTATCTGGTAACAAAATCTATGTAAACGTCAAAACTCAAATTTATATAAATATTTCCCACGTGTTTCACAGGTTATTTGTTTCCTTTTTATTCCTTCAAAACATTGTTAAGAAATGTAATGAATGGTGGAAAAACATTGCAAAAACTTTCTCACCCTCACATCCAGTAAATGAAATAACAACAAACTAAAACTAAAAAAAATGAATATTCTCTAGTTGTTAATCAAAAGTTGAAAATGAAATATGAACGCATCTTAGAAAATATGTATATTTAAATAAAAGCCTAAACTATTACTTGTGTCAAAAACACTTCTTCAACGAAAGGGTGTGCAATTAAAATAGAGTTTTTAAAGACGACGCTTATGGTTCATTTTTATTTTTCCCGAACCTAATATATATTTTTTTTTTACATGCGATTTTTCTGTCTTCATTAATCTTAATATTGACTAAAATTTTAATGGATCCTGTAGAGCCAAATTGAAATCGTAATTTTATGTGTTTTTCCTAAACTAAGTAAGACCAAATTTAAAGTTTAAACAAAGTGAATAACGTCTCAAGATATGACCAAAATACGCCTAAACACTATGTTTAATGAAATCTGTCGACACTTTTAGGCTGTAGAGCAATGGACATACGAATGATGCTATACAGACACACACACAAACTAACATCATTCCAAAAACCATTTCATTCGACTCAGGGTACATGAAAAAGGATATAATCGGGTGTTTCTTAAGTAAATTAAAATTAAAATAATTTTGGTTTCGTTATTTATTGTACAAAACCTTTGAAAAACTCTTGGTTTCCATACCAATGAGTTTTCTCGATGCTGGCTAATTTCAAACACAGAACTCTAGTAGGCGGTAAACTTGTAGTAATTTACAATTAATTATTTTTTTTTAAATCTAAAATGACTTTACCTTTACAAACACGTTTTGCATTAATTCAGGGTTTGAAGAATTGTCCGTGCAGTGTGGTCGCGTATAAAAGGCTCGTTGATAAGTTTGAAACCTCAGGGTCCGTTGTAGACATCAAGAGGACAGTAAGACCTTCATTTGTAAGAACTGAAACAAGAAATTATTCAAAAAGTTGTTCAGATAATTGTCAACAAGTTTATAAATACTACTTCTCCAGGAAGAAAATAACGGCCACTTTGAACACCTGTCTTAATAACCCTAACAAGTGAGTATCTGGCTTAATTTTAGGTTTTAAAAATGTAAACCCGTTTAATTCCAAAGGAATTACTTTATTACTTTATTATAGTTTATTAATTATTTATTATTACTTTATTACTTTATTTTTCTATGTTCGAAAAACAAATGAACTAAGTTAATTCAAATTTTAACTTACTTTCTAAAGACACTATACATCAATTTATTTACCAATATGTGACAACGTAGCACACTTTTTGCCTACGTATATGTGTGTGGAAATAAATAAAATACGAAAATGTTACACAATTTTATAACAAAACTCTGCTTAACTTGTGAATCACTAATTCATTTTGAAGACAAGTATTATTACAAATTTCTTGTCGACAAAACTCAAAGTTGTAAGAGGGGTTGAATTGAAGGGGGAGGGGAAGTGTATTAACTTGGCTGTTGCTTTAAGACTAACCGCCAATGAAGGTACACCGTGTAACTCCTCTCAACTTTATAGCCAAAGTTATATTTTTATATTCATTCCAAAGGGCATATAGGAGGCAAGCCTCATTCAACTTTCTTTATAGCATTTTTTAAGGGGCAAAATATAACGATAATATTATTATATTTATAGGGAAAAATATAACTCAAGTCCTTTGATCCCGTTGAATTTTTTTCCTTCTGAAAGATATACGTATTCAAGAAAAACATTTTGTTGTCAAAACACCCCATCTTTTTTGTTTACTTAAATTTAATTTATGGAACCAATAGAAAGGTAAGAAAATAGTGTTTATTTTATGATATCGCTCTACATTTGTGTGTGTTTTAAAATATGCTTAAATTAAGATGATATTTGTCTATATGGGTATCTCGCAATTACAAAGACCATCAGGCCTCGGTATAATGGTTACAGGAGTGGGAATCCCGAGGACCCTAGCTGGAACTACACATTTTTCATGAAATATTTGAACAACCTTTTCTTTCTTCTTTTCTATCAGGTCTCTTTTGACTATCTCCTGTTTTCTACCGATCCTGACGATATTGGATTTTTCAAGGGCTAAGGATCTTTATTTTACGTTTTCCTCTTCCTTTTTTATATTTTTTAACAATATAAGTATTCAGTAAAAATATTTACTTTGTCAAATCACCTTAAATGTGTTCATTTCATAAATATAATTCATCAAAGGAACACAAAAGTACTTCACTTAGAAAATAGAGTTTATTTTTTTGTTTTTACTCTATATTTATATTAGTGTTTTAAATATTGTAAAACACAAGAACACGTCCATAATAAATAATACAAAAACGTTGTATAAACTTTCATCCCCTAAACAGAATAAAACTTTCCAAAATTAATAGTCTCCAAAAGTCCCAGGTTCGATAGATGTCTCTAAGGATGCTTTTTTTTAATACAATGTTTAAATGAGGCATTCTCAGCGGAAATCGTATTCGATTAAAATAGAGTTTTAAAAAAGTATTGATCAATATCTTTTTCAAAAATGGCGGCTTGTATGTTCTTGGCAAAAACTCGAACATATGCCGTGGAACTATTAATAAATATTTATGTTCTCAAGGTCGGCTCTAGGATTTTTATCATTTTTGTCTCTAAGAATAGAAACAAAACATATTGATCGATATCTCTCACTAAAGGCGATTCGTAGGTTATTGGCAAAAACTAAAATATCGAACATGGAACTGTCATAAAATATTAACATAAAATATCAAAATAGACTTTACCTAATTCTTAAAAGTATTATTAAATTTGACCCAAACCTGTGTTCAAAATATTTTGTACCTGAAATAATTGGGGGGAAAAAAACTTGCCTTTTGTTCAGTATAACTAAAATAATACTACTTTCATTTACTTTATTTCACATTTAAATTCCCTTTAGTTTTTATTATATTATTTTACTATATATTATTGTTTTTATCACACATTATGATTTTAACCACATAGTTATATTTTTAATGACTTTAAACACACTGAGTTTTACATACGTATTTTTTATTTTTAACACTTTAATATAGAAGATAAAACAAACAAACTGTTTACACAGTATTGGTTGCATATTGTATCATTGGACATCTCTTCTTAAAACATTTGTTTCTGTATAATTTTCTAACATGTAACTTTCTTAATTTATAATACCGTATAATTTATAGTGCAGAAACTTAATTGAATAATAAATTTATAATTGTAAAAACTGCTAAAACATGAATCTTTGAATAATATTATTTAGTTCAAATTATAATTATTTGCTTAAATAAATTAGAAAACTTTGGAACATAAAAGTTGCAAAATTTCTTAGGAATCAATTCTCAAATAAGTTTTTAATGAAATGTTATCGCATAACAGTATTATCATATTCGTTTCATTTCGTTTTACACTTTAATTTACTGTTACTTAAATTACTGTTTCTATAAATTGATATCAATTGGCATTTATTACATCTTTTTATTAAGTTTTAGAAGTGGTATTTGATTAACAAAATGCTAGATATTACATTTCCGTTTTATAAGTTTACTCATTATTTACAATAATTTAGGAAATAAGGAGTTAATACGTTTTCATTTCTGTCCTACTAACACATTTATAAAAACTGAGCACTTTGCACTTTCGAATGCATCGTTTATACAGTTCTTATTGTTGTGACTGGTTTTTTCTGATATCTTCCTTAGTTACAGTAGTAGTGATATGGGGTTGAGAGCATTACGATCTGTAGAGATATATAACCCCCCCCCCCCCTACAAGCCCTTCTAGCCATAAATACATTAGGAAATGCCGCACATGAAGGAAGTCAAAGGTCGGTATCTTTTCTACATCAATCTTATCACTTCTGTGCATACTCTTCTGTATTCGGGTCACCTCCCCATCTTAGCAGAATCTGGAGATGGTATCAATTTTTATTTCGATCCTCTCAGGTGTTGTCTAAGTCTACAGTGAGCCGATAGAATCCGTCAAGTTGTCCGAGGCATGATCTCGGCCTTCTCCTGTTATAATTCCCTATGAGTTCTTTGCCCTGTCTTAGCCCTGATATTTTCCCCAGTGGGCTCTTACGGTCTCTTCAGCGGTTTTCTGGGTGTCTACCTTTTCGTTGAGTGATGTTCTATCAAGAGTGGCTTCTCATAGGCAGAACACTCTGGGGAGTCCCGTTATGGAAGTAATGTTTAATACTTTTGTATTTTAAAGTCAACCCAAGATTACATGATGGTGTAGTTCGATCAAGACCTTCTCGAAATCATCTCGCCCATCATCACTATATTGAACCACTGAGAGTCTTTTTAATTGTAAGATATCCACATAGAAAAATATGATTTTAATTTAGTTGTGTTTTAAACAAATGAGTATTTATTCGTGCATATTTTGCAATATTTTCTTACTACATGTATAAAACACAAATATAAATGTAGACTTATAATATAAAATATTAACCTTTCTATAGGTTTCATAAATTAAATTTAAGTAATCAAAAAATATGAAGTGTTTTGACAACATAAAATTGTTCATTGAATACTAATATCATTTAGAAAAAAAAATTCAACGGGATCAAAAGACTTGAGTTTATTTTTTGCTATGAATATAATAATAGTATCGTTATATTTTGCCCCTTAAAAAATGCTATAAAGAAAGTTGAGTAAGGCTTGCCTCCTATATGCCCTTCGGAATGAATATAAAAATATAACTTTGGCTATAAAGTTGAGAGGAGTTACACGGTGTACCTTCATTGGCGGTTAGTCTTAAAGCAACAGCCAAGTTAATACACTCCCCTCCCCCTTCAATTCAACCCCTCTTACAACTTTGTGTTTTGTCGACAAGAAATTGGTAATACTTGTCTTCAAAATGAATTAGTGATTCACAATTAATCGAGGAGGTGCGTTCTGTTGCCGAATTGTAACATTGTGAGATCTTTTTTCTCTCATATGTGGAGAATGTTGAGATGGGTCAAAAACTCGATACCGGTTTTTTGAAGACTATCCGACCCTGAGTCCAAAATAATTATTTTTAGGAATGATGTTTGGCGTCTGTTGTATGTTCAATTCTCTACGGTCTAATTTAGTATGTGATAATTTTGAACACTTGTCGGGAAGGTTTTTCATTTTTATATATCTCAAAAAGGTAATTGCCTTTAAAAATATATATATGTATAACTTTCTTGAAATAGGTGTAGTGATTTTTCGCAAGTGTAGTCTCTAAGGGCTTAAACATAGGCTAATAATACGCATCTCTCAAAAAATGTTGTCTCTTGTGTTATTGTAAACAAACCAAAATTGAGCATAAAGTATCTTATATCTTAAATTCGATTTTACTACCTTCGTTCAAATTTTTACCAAACCTGGAGAATAAAAACAGCAATTTATGTACAAAATTACAAGTAAAAACATATATCGTTTTAGGAAAAATTGCCAAAAATCAAAAAAACAAAATGAATGTGATTAAAAGCTTAATTTTATTAAAACACTATTTTTGTTAAGGGCAAGTTTTGGCACAGGTGGAACAAGTTCAGGCTGTAATTGAAGTATCGTATCAAATTCGGTGTCCATTGTTTTTTTTTTTAACTTTTGAGTTTCAACTAGAGAACTGATATTTTATTTTATTTTTTTTACGATTAGTTTTGTGTTCTTCCTGTAGGCCTATATTTGGTTTTGGGTGAGTGAGAAAGTTTGTGCAATATTGTTCACCATTTTTTGTTTACCACGGTCAAATTATTTCCCTATTTTACGTGATTCTATTTAAGGTTTCAATTAGATTTCAAACAGTTATGCTGTAGACGTAACATAGTTGTTTTATTGTTCCATAATCCAGCTAATTCAAGTACAAGTTTTAAATAAATATGCACGTTTTCACATCATATTTCGTGTTACATATCTGATATTGAGTACTTAATGGTGGTTAGAATATTAACTATGTGGTCTAATTATTTGCCTCGTGGCAACTAAATTCAGTACAACATACCACAATTCTCATAAACATTTTAGTTTAAAAATTATTAATATTTATTGACACCATTTAAATTATTATTTAGTTTATACTGTTATGGGGAAACGTTGAATTCAAATACTCTATATATTCCCCACAATGTATTTTATAATTATTTATTGTATTAACTACTAAATACATACACAATTAAAATACAATTTTAACTCCTTATAAATTCGTAAATTGAAAAGAAATACTGACATCCATGAAGCTTTATAGACAATAAAATTAACAAAAAAATTATCCTCAGTAAAAAAAAAAAAGAAAGTATTTAAAATTTATTGGACGAATTTTTTCTGTGTCGGATTATTTGTGACTAGTTATTTTCGACGTAATATCTTTTCCGACGGTTTCCAGGAAGAAAGAGTTGACCAAGAATATATCCGACAATTGTATGCCATTATGAATTTGGCAACGTTGCACATTCCAATCATATATAAGAAGTTTTTACTAAACGACCTTGATCATTTATATGTGTATAAATGTATTATGAAATATTGTTTTATTTCATATATTATCTGTTATTACTTTTCATGATTTTTGTTTAGAGAAAATTTCTGTATTATTTTAATATGAATCTTAATATTTTTATTTTCTAATAGATTTTGTGAATAGTGTGTGAAATTTTTTACTGGTGTCGCTTGGTTGCTTCTTTTCTTTATTTTTCCCTCGCCTTTTTATTAATTACATTTTAATTTATTATAACTTTTTACAATTTTATTGAATTGAACTTGTATAATTTCTTTTCAATACCTCAAACTTGTGTATTGCAGTTTGTATTTTATTTTAATTATTGCAATTAATTATGTAATTCAAGAAAAAAACAAAAGTTCAATTTCAATTCAATAAAAATAATAAAATGTATTGAGATATATCCAAAATATGCCTATAAACGACCTCAAAGTCGATATTTCGTGAAAACTTGATAACAATTTTTTTTTAGTCATATCATAACTTTCTCTACTATACATATATGTTTAAAGAAAAATATCTTTACTGATTGTTGCTTTTAAAAACAGCTATATTTGCATTCAATTTGTGTTATTATTTTAAAATCATAAAATCATTTTCAATAATCGGACATTATTATCACTTCAGAGAGCGTCTATATTTACTAGGGGCTCCCTTATAGCATTGATTTCACATACTAAATAGATTATCCATCTCCGAGGAATGGTTTGAAGCCACCTCGGTTCACTTCTGATAACATGTCATATTGCATGTTTTACTTTTTCTACATTAGAGCATTCAATTACTACCGTCAATTCATATATTGAAGCTTCATGATATAGTATAGCATGGAACATCTAAGATATAAATGCTTATTGAAATCCCAAGGTAACCTTGCTGGATCTGCACCGTTATTCATGTATTCTTCTCTCTCTTCCTTCATATAATGTCTCTTTTGACTAACTCTTGTTCTTTTCTGAAACTGACGCAATTAGAGTATTTGAAGTCTAGAGGTAGATTTATGTTCCTTTTTTTAATTCGTTGAAGCACAAGAAGAAAAAAACACGATTTTATTTAACATGTATAAATAATTCAATTCAATTTAAGTTGATCTTTACTTAAGTATAAACATTGACTAATAATATTTCAAATTTTTATTTGTGACCATTATTATTTTCGGTTTTTTAAATTGTGTTTGTGTTAAGTATTTATTTACAAAAAAATCATTTAAAATATTTAAAATTATGGATTATCCCGTGTCTTCCATAATCTTTATTTCATCTAGCTTATATTTTCAAATCTAATTCAAATTTTAATCTCAGCAACTTATTTAAAAAAAAAAAAAGAATTTCCTTCTTAGTTTTAACATTTTTAAATTTACAACAAAATATAACATTTAAAATTTATAAAGGAGTTATTAACGTATCAGTTATTGAAATTGTAAATAATAAATAAAATGAAGTATATATTGTTGAGTTTGATAAAAGGGATGTGTGCCAAATAGAACCCCTGTGGTAGGGGAGGAGGAACAGCTATAATGGCGAATGATGAGTATGATGCTCAGAATTCCGCGGCATTCGGAACTGTGATTTAACTCCCCTTCCTCCAGTACAACTCCCCTTCTAGAGCATAACTCCTCTGTTGTATAGTCTGCAAGTACATTTAAAACTAACAATTCATACAAGTATGAAACATAATTAATTATTATAATAAACTAATATGTTTAAATCAATGATAAAAGTAGGTTTTACTAATATTAAGAATTAATTTAAAACGTATACAGGGTAATTGAAACAGGTTCACTTATTGAAATGCTGTTTTATAGCTAATAATTGTTCTATTAACAACCCATATTCTAAAATACAATTTGAATCTATAAATATTTATAAACTTACCTGTTATTCCCCCAACGATTTTGTGAGACCGAATTCACACTGAATGATTGTAGGTGTAACAGGTGTGACCGTTTTACGGTAAGTATAAAATTTTAAAAAGTAACGCCCTAGGATTTTTCGAGTTAAAAATAGAGGCATTACCAAATTTTTCACATCACACGCCATTTTTCCAATACAGCGATTATTTCTACTTTTTTAATGGGAACCTCTATATCTTTTCTATTTTGAATAAATCAGATTATTTTCGAACTTTTTTATTCTTGGATATTATTCAATGCCTCTAACGGTTTAGGAGCTACAGGCACTTAAGTGTTTCAAAAATTTAATTTATTTCCAGAGAGATTTTCTTATTTTTCAAAATCACAATCAGGGGAAATTTAAACTAGCTAGGGTAAAAAGTATTAACACTACTGTTATTTTTATTTGTTCTGTAGGCTGAGTAATAACAGAATTATCTGTGCAAAACATAAATCATAATATTCTGCTAATTTCTAGAATGTCCACTGGCTTACACCAGTTCATTATTATTAGTAAATTCATTACATCTTGTGAATTAAGTATGAATTGTTAAATATAAATAAAAAAAATTATTTGTTTCGGCGATACTATTTTATTCACAAGGTCTAATACACCCTGTAATAATTATTACAAACTAGTGTAAACCAATCGGTGTTCTACACAATAACCAGAAAAAGAAGTCTTTAAAATGGCCTTTTCGAAAAATGTCAATATCATTTTTTTAAGTTGCTTTTACATAACTGGTTTTTCAGGGAATAGATTATCAAATAATTACCTCATATTTATAAAGTGTATTGCTATTTTTATCCAGAAAAATAATTAATAATTTCTCAAAGAAATTATCATTATTTAGTCCTGCCAAGTGTAAAGTTCAAAGAACCCGTTGAACAAATAAGGGTTTAATAAAATAGCAGGAAAATCATTTAGCTATTTAGGCGAAACTATTTTTTAAATATAAATTTGAGTACTACAAATTGTTTTTGTAATCTGTTGAACAGATTATAATAATTATATCTGCCAGTATGTATATGTATACATAATTAATTTGAGTATAATTTTTTGCCAATTTTAGCATGTTCTTATTATTTATATTTTTCGACGCGTTTCAGACTTCCTCCATCTTCGAATTTTAATTTAGTACTCATAATTTAATTAGTATTTCTTAATTTAGTAGTTGAGTACTAAATTAAGTCTCGAAGATGAAAAAAACTCCGAAACTCGTCTACAAGTATAAATAATAAGGAAACGCTAGGATTGACAAAACATAAATTATTCTGTAACGTACTCAAATTTGTATCCAGAACTGATCTTACTGTATTAATGTAATTTATCAAAACAGAGAATATTATCATTTTTATTAAAATTATGTAATCACGTGTCCCTACTTTTTGCCTTATAAAAAAACAAAACACAAATTTTATTTCTTTTTTAAAATAGTGCTAACAATTTTTTTCTCATTCATCGTAGCCTCTAAAGACCCAAATAACGTAATGTTTATTCGTATACCCATATACGAAAGATTCGTGGCTCAAAATCTTCTCTACCAATTTCGTTCAAATTGTAGTGAAATTTGAAGTATCCAAAATCCGTGATTACTGTTTAAGAATAATTATTGAAAAACAGAAAATACTATTTAAGTCGAGGTCATGTTTTTTGGTTTTAAATTTTTTTTTTCTCGCGGTTTTCATGAATAGTTTTCATTTTAAATTGATAAAACTACCGCACTGATATTTTTGTTGGTGATTATTTTGTTTGCTTTTTATTTTGTGCAATGTTTTGTACCGTTTAAAAAGAAAATTTATTTGCTAAAAAAACTAACATTTTACTTATTTGAAATTTCAACGTCACAATGTTAAACAAATCTCTTTAAAATTACAAACGTATAGAAAATTTTGTTTAATCTTTAAAAGTCAATGTGTACAACTTAATAAATTAAAATTATCTTCATTTCTTTAAACAGTAAATCTTAGATTTTCCCCTTGTATTGTACAATATATTAATAGATATTTCTTTATTCTCTCTCTAAATTCTACAGATTACTAATTTCTAAGAAAAATATTCTCCTCGTAATGAACTTGGAAAGCGACTTTGAAGTTTTACGTTGTTAGTCGCATGACGTCACAGAGGTACTCTTCATTGTCATGCCAACTGTTAAACAACTTCCTTCTTAATAACTTTACAATCAAGTACCACACCACTTTATCGTTTATCCTGTATTTAATCATGTATATCTCAAATTAACCCAATCCGCTTTGTAACTTTACGGGTTTTTAAAGTTCTTTAAGAATAGTTTGTTTGTAAGAGGAAGGGATGTAGTATATTTAAAATTCACTCCCTCACAACAATCAATGTTAAAGTTATAAAATAATTAAAATTTTTAAAGATTAAACTGTTGCCAGGCTCGATTTGCTAAACAGCTTCTCGTAATGGTTTTCTTGTAATCATACCGGTATACTGGGGCGATTACAACAAAGTATTTTTTGATGGTCCTTAAAGGATAGATTCTACTAATATCGTTCAAACCGTAAAAAAAAAAAATCATATTTAAATAAATACTTCTCTCATGACAGATATCCCCAAATTTTGAATTATTAAAAAAATTTTTTTTTTTTAATTGAGTCTACTTATTTTGGGTACAGAGAACTGCAAAAAAGACATTGATAAAACACATTCCATGATTTTCAAAATAAATATTTCCGCAAAAATAAACCCTTTTTGTTTGAACCTTTACGTAACTTCCCCTCTACTACATATATTTAATAACGTAATGAAACATCATTATTTCTATTATACCTTAGTAGTCATTATTGTCGTAAATAATTAAAGAACATTGCTTTAGAAAACCACCCCTTACATTATGGGAAATGTTGCAACCCCCATTTTCATTCCAATATTCTTGTCTGCTAGTATAGTTTCCCTTTTCTCTTGGCTTGGAAGATATATGAATGTTTTCATCGTGGCTTTAGTTTATTATGTATTTTTGTTTTGTCCGCATTACGACATGGCAGAGCTCCAACGCCGCCCTGACGCCCTCAACACCTCATTCAAACTGTATCGATCCCACATCTCTCATTCTTCACTACTCATTTATTATCTCCACTACTACAAACTGTAAAACTATGTTTCTGATGTTTGGAATATTACTTATATCTGTCTTTGCCAATATTGCAATCAATATACACTTGTTAGTGTACACATGATTGTAAAGTGAAACAAACAACCCTATCAACTACACATGTTAGTTGAATTTTTAAATTGTTTTTTCCCCGCGAATTTGGCCTTACTATTTTCTATAATATAGATAAGGCATATTACTATTTAAAACATGGTTTGGATTTAATGATCTTTAAAAATTAATACAAGTCACCCTTTTTAACTGTGGACGCCGAATTTAAATAAGCTTGCTCCACTTGGGCTATAAATATAATGGAAAAAACTCCAACATACAACAATAATAGGGTCAAGTGCTAAATTTTTTTAAGCGCCCTAACGCCAACATTTTAATTTACACGTTAAATAAACATATATTTTCGTAAACTGAATATTTTATAGATTTATTTTATACCTCACACATTTCACATCTAACATTTTCAACTCGACAATTTTTACCCCTTAACAACCACATGGTTGTTATTTTGTTACTGTTTTTATTTTACTTGACAATACGAAGAATATATAAGCAAAGTGTGAAATATATGGGATTTATCGTGTTTTGTCTGTGTAGACTAGTTGTAACTTATAGACAGAAAGACACAATGGTGAAATTATAAGGGTTTTGGCTTTACCTACGGACCCCAATAAGAGAAATGAATGAAAATGCTATCCATCTTTTAAATTGAATTGTTTGTCTCGCATCTCACAAAAACTGTTTTTAAAAAGTTTACGTTACGTATTTCTCATTGTGTGGTTAAAGAAAGTTGTATTCGTCATACACAAAAAAAAACTATAATAAATGACTGCAATTTATTTTCAAATCCAAAATAAATATATTTTTTTCCAGATTTGTAGGTCACGCCGTGTTCAAGTGAGAAGGGGGGGAGGGACATGATATTCTACACTTTAAATTTGGCCTAGCATCAACATAATATATTGATATTTTCGTCTAAAAATATATAGTAGTTTTATTTTATACCGCACACATAATATTTCAAAATAAATTTTTTGATCTATGATTTTTGGCCCTTAACTACCCCAAGGCTTTTTTTATTACCGGTATAATTTTCCTATATGTGGGACAGTACAAAGAATATAAACGCAAAGTTTCAAATCTTATCTTCTTGTCTGTGTAGATTGATTGCGACTTATGATAGACGGACAGATAAGCGAGTGATATTATAAAGGCCTTTGGTTTTACTTAAGAACCTTAAAAACATGACCACATAAAAAATGTATTATAATCTGTCCACGTTTATCTCTATGTATATATGCAACAAAAACACGTCATTTCCAAAAATCAATTTTTCGAACTCAATTTGTTATATACTTAACATTAATTATTTTGACCCGTCATATATCGTTCTCATACTATGTATATGTCAGAAATTAAACACCCGGTTAATTGTTCATGTATTTAAACTCTGTCTAAAAAAGGTTTTGAGTATGAAATTATTTTGGTTGCTGACTCCAAATGCAATATGTCTACATTAAACTTTCGTACGTTATTACTGCGTTTTCATATACAAATATTTTAATTTTCTTCTGAAGACAACGTCATTATTTTATTAATTTCCGTTAACCAACTCGTTAGTCTACATACAACTGCTGTTTATTAATACAATGATTTATAAAATAATTATTGCTTTAATGTATTCCACTGTTCAATATTCAAAAACATGGCCGCTGTTGTAATGGTATGGATGTCACCGTTGTATAGTTTAAACGAATAAAACTGTCTCTGAACTTCTCAGAGAACTTTAAACGTATTTTCATCATCAAGTTGAACAGAGCTCCAACATCATAACAACTCGCACAAAGTGCCAGTATTAAATGATAATAAACTAAAGTATTGGAGTGCATCATATATTTAGATATTAGTTTTATGTTGTGTCACCAGATGCCCTCTGCGATGGTCTCTGTTGTTCTGTCGAAATTGTACATAGTAATGTGTGATGAAATAAAAACTAAAACTAGAATATGGATTCTTATTTTCAAAATTATATTATTGGTGTTTATAAATTATAGTTTATATAAACTATATAAGTATATATATATATATATATATATATATATATATATATATATATATATATAGTAACTGTGTTTACTTTATTTGGTGTATAAATAAAGTTTGACACAAAATTACATAATGAAAACATTGTTCCTCCGAAAATAATACATAGACACATACAAAACAAATTAAGGGAATTACTAAAATTAAGAGAAATAAAATTATTTAATTTATTTCCACTTAATTTAATTTATTAATTATTATAATATTTTTAAGCAAATGATTTTTTTTTTTTTTAAACAAACCACATAAACGTTAAATAGAATTTATAAAAAGATATTCTTTAACAAAAATAAGAAATATGAAACAAGCACCAAAACATGTATTACAGAACATAATGTTGGTTTAGTTTTTAGAATATTAACTTCTAAAATAAACTTGTTTTTTTTTAAACTGATTTAGATACGAAGTTCTATTAGATTTAAATTATTTTGTATTTTTTGAAAATAATAATCCCCTGAAAACTCAAAAATAGGTCAAATTTACATGAATTTTATTGTGTAATTTGTTATAGAGGGGACTGTAAACTGCAAGAAATAAAAAGTATATCAGATAGTGGAGATTAATTTTATAATGAAATCAATCGTATCATATTTTATGTCAGAGAAAATAATACGATGTAAATCAGTCTATGCCAACGATAGAAAAACGTCTATTAAAATATGATCTAGAATTATTTTCGATATATACTTATATTTCCCCCACCCTCTTTTTTACATGTTACGAAGTAAAGTGATAAATCCCGTAAGGTCAAGAGTTGTGCTATTAAACAAGTTTTCCATTCTATATTTTTTTAAATATTTAACTAAAAATATTAATAAAATGTCCTTAAGTGTGACGTTAGCAAAGTAAACAATAACTTTATTATATAAAAATAAACAAAAACAAACAAAAATTGAAATAAATATTTATGTTTAAACCCTTTTATGATTTATATTTTAACTGTTTTCCACAATTATTTCAAAAATTAAACTGTATTCATGTAGGTATCAATGCTTAAATAACAAGATCTTGTGAACCACTCAAAATATTCTGCAGTTGGAACTCTCAGTCAGCAAACTTGGTCGTGCTTTGTAATATTAACTCCTACCCTTCATAAAGAACATCGTCACGTAGGCCGTTTCTTGGCAGTTTGACCCGAGACATGGTTGTTTCATGTTGTAGGATCTTCATGAACAAGAATATATTATAAATTAGATATATATATATACGATAGATTTATTATTTAGATAATTTTAGGCAAACGTGTTAAAAATTGGTAGTCAATTTTTTTAACTATAGTTTCCACTAGTAGAGAATATCTTAACTGGCTTAAATGGTATTGTTCAGATGTAATCATTATTAAAAATACTAGAACATAACCTCCAAGAACCAAAGAACCACAGTAGCAATGTAGATCCCTCTTATTTTATTATTTTTTACGAGTTTATGAACTAATCTCAACTAAGGATGACAACTTGGTCGTTGAAACGTTGTCTTATTTTTGAGTTAACATTTGAAACTTAGTAGTCTCTAGAGAATTTAATGTGATGCGTCGAAAAATTAACGTTCCGTTTTGAGATTATATTCGTTTCCTGGGTTCCTGAGTAAAAAAAAAAGTTTATTTGAAATATTTCTGTCGTCTTCGGTACGGGGAATCCTACTAATAATAGTATATTTCATCACTAGTACCAAAAGTAAGCTTTTCGATACAGGCTCAAGTTTAAGGAAAATGAGCGAGGATCGAAAAGGTTGTTTTGGTCCTAGTGATGAACTATATTTTTTCGTTATACTGCAAACAATGTAAGAAAACAATTTCACAAAAACTAAAATGTTATAACCTATTTACCTTCAAAAGTTTGCATAAGTTGCACAAGTTTACAGCGTTTAGTTTGTGTTAGTGGTACCCTAAATATAACGATGGTAACAGCTGTTTTATCGGTTACTTACAATCGAGAAATCGAGGTTATATTTATAGATTCAATACAAACGTTTTTTAATTCGTGTAAACGAAGTAACAGCTGATAACCTCGACCTCAGCTGATGATTTTAGGTCCTAGGATTAAAAAGAACGCATGTATTGAAAACTGACATGTATCTTATAATTGAATATTCTCTTTAAATGAAGGAACATTGATAGAGTTCACATTAACATGTGATAGGGTCACAATTTATATCAGTTATTTTGAATTCTGGTGGATTGAACAATACTTTTTAAATCTCACACACGCGTTTCTAAAATAGCTTTTGATTATAAAAGATATGATTTAATCGAAAATTCAATGTGTTTTAACATTTGTATATTTTATACATGAAGTGTTTTCAAAATTTTAACGAGAACAAGTAAAAGAATAAAAAAATCATGTTATAGATTAAAATATTCAAAACATTTTAGCGTTTAAAGTGTTAAACTGATTAACCTTCAATTAATTGTCAGCAAAAGTAATTCTGTTTACTTTCTGGTCACTACGGCTGTTTCGCCTTCACTAGAGCCATCATTAGGCGCAAAACACACATAATACAAAACAAGTTTAGTTTACTTTACACGAAAAATTCAATATAATACGTCGCAAATTATGTTTTTTAAAAAATTATTTATCAGAAACGACTGGCAAATTGTCCTGTACGATTATGACTTCGATATTTTCAACAACACCAACAGTTTCCATTTTGTATCGACAATGCGCCATTTTGAAAATTATAAACTGTAAAAAATATTTAAATTTTGAGTACACCATCGTTTCCAGATTAAGAGTTAATTTTGAAACATATTTCACATGACATCCTTGTCATTTAAAACATTAAAATTGGCGGATTCAAAATGATCGATGAGAATTCGTTGATCCTATAAAAAACTACCACTAGGGTGCGGATACAAACACCGAAACTATTATTTAAAAATTATAAATGTTTTTCTTGTAATTGAGTCCAGATTTGTGTCTTACTGTATAGAAGATTAATATTATTTGTCTACATTATTAAATTTGTAAACACTCTTTGTTGTCAAGTTTTTTTAACGTATTTTATTTCCCGTTTTTAACTAACACTATACTTTCTCTTTGATCAGTGTTTCTCTATGAAGCACATAAAACCGGGGAACGGAATGTTGTCGACAAGTTGATAAATTTTAGGTTTCGATGGACACTCTTGTCGCCGTGTGCCAGTTTAAACAAGAGGCCTATAAAACAACAAATAATATATCGGGGATGTCTAAAACAGGTGCTCTAGATCGTGATTAAATACGAAACTTGTCATCTAAGTACGCTTTGACAGCATCCCTCATCAATAACCCTGTCTCTGGTTCTGATTGTTTATATAGACGAATCATAATAATAAGTAAAGATGTTTAAACTTGAACAAAGAGTGGACTGTGGTATTTAATAGTTGTGGTAAACCTTAATTAAAATTCACACTCTATCTCTATACGACGCTACATTAGCTTATATCTCTTAGTTAATTATTTTATTATATATTTATTTCGGTTAAATGTATCTCTCCTCCATATATATACAGCGTGATTCAAATTGCATGGCAATATTTTGAGAACTGATTTTAGGCATGTATATTTTTTTACTTCATTTAAACATACGCGCTGTCCGAAAAAGCTTTGTTTTCTTCTAGAGCTTAGTGAAATTTTTCGCTTTAATTTCTGTTCCAAGAGTAAAATCAACTTCTCTGGACCTAAATTAATGGACATGTTTGGTAGATTTTATCTAAAAAATCGAATAAAATAGGTCCCAGAACTTTATGTAATCCAAAAAAATTGGTGTAACTTTTTTAAATTTTTTATTGTTGCAACAATTTTTTAATGTTAACAAAATGGAGATTTTAATTATGTAAATATATATATTTTTAAATTGTTTTAACTAATAACTCTTAGCTTGGATCATGTGACTTCTTTCTGCTAAGGTAACGGAAGCCACTGCCTACATCTAGTACACTTTGCATCTCAGGATTTGTATTCTTCCTTAATCGCTGGACATGTCCAGATGCATACCTCGCTATCTTTTCCATTACCTGACCAATTCGCAAGTCACCATGGAGATCTTTATTACTTACGTACGTACCATGGAGCGTCGAATACTCCCCGCAGTATTTTATGCGGAAATTTTTGGATTAGTTTTCTTTGTACAGCCCCATAATTGAATGTTATACATCCAAACTGGTTTCAATATTTACTTATAAAGCAAGATCGTGTTCTCAATCGACAGTCCGGAGTTACGTACGAGCAGCCAGTACAGATTTCGATACTTGATGTTCAGCTCCTCCTTAACTTCTTCACATGCTCCTTCCACTTGCAGTGTTAACGTAGGGTATGCTTTGGTTGTTAATGGTTACAGGAGCGTTTACTATCTTCTTGTTTGTAATATTTTATGTGTAAATTGTATTCATTAATTTTTATGCGTCATAATTGCGTAAAATTTACTACTTTATTCACAGCTTTTTGTAGCTTATTCCTGGCATCATCAATGATGAGGTCGACCGCGAGAATTGCTTTGTCATCCGCATATGTTGCCATAATAGTTTCATCATCAGGCACTATGTCTCTAATGTACAGGTCCGAGGCCACTTCCCTGGGGAACGCCTGCTGCTATATCCTTCAAGTTAGACTATTCTGAACTGTATCGAACTCTAAAGCATCTGTTTGTTAGATATGATCTGAGAATATCAAAATAAATAAAATTCAACTTTTATTAATTATAAAAAGGACGAAAATACTACAAATTGGTTACAATTTTAAACAGAACACAAATCTTCTTCATTTGTTTTCTGTTTATTTTATTTAAATAAATTTTATCAAAATTAAATTCTCTACTTGTTCAAAGGTTGTATTCGTTTATTATTCTTTTTAAAAAGTCGTTTTACGCCAAAGTTTAAAATAAAAATTTTGAATCCAATTTGTTATTTTCTATACACATTTTCTCGGATCTATTTCAGTTCTAGGAATTTTTTTTTTTTTATTTCTAAATTTTAAAAAAAACATATAAAACCACCAAATTTAGTCCTTAATTTGGGGTTCCACGAATAACTGTTTGCTTTCCTTCATTTCACTCTTAGAGTAGACTGTTTCCTAATTCTTCAAGAGTAAAATGAAGCCAGTGTGTAACTCATGGCATACCAAAATAAGGACTACATATGGTGGTTTTATTTGGAAAATTGAATAAAATATTTCGTAGAACTGTACCTCTATAATTTTCTAAATAAAATACAAATTAAACCATCAATTTAGTCCTAAATTTGCTGTTCGACGAATTACAATTTGGCTTCATTTTGCTCTTATAGTAAAAATAGGGGTGGATTTCACTAGCTCTAACTTAAAAACTAATAGTTTTTAGACAAATATTCATGTGAAGGTTTTTTATTTCAATCTCTAGGATCAGTTTCCAAAGTGTTGCCGTGCAATTTTGGATCACTCTGTACTAAACATGATAGAAATGGATATTCTGAAACAAAATTATATTTTTAAAGTTGACAGCTGGAATATCGTAAAATTGGTACAAACGATCTTTTGGGATGTGGTAACTTTTACTTTTCACATATAAGTAGTAAAGAGAAAGTAAGACGATAAATTAAAAAATTGATGATGAGTTGATATCTAAAATATCGATTTTAACATCTCCTGATAACATTAAAATAAATATGGAATGGTGTCTATCATCTGCAGTCTTCCAAGTGTCAAATATGTGAACCGTTTGGGTTAAAATTTGTATATGCATTTGGGGTACATTTTGAGATTTTTTTTTCTTGTTTTGATAACCGAATCGTTTACGGGTAGCTTCTGTAAGACCAATTATTATCAAAAATCGTATTATTTTAAAATCAGCCAATTTTACTGTGCCTCTAAAGGCCCAAACATAAGATAGTCCATCTTCTCAAAAAATGACAGTTTGATAGTTATTAGTAAATATCATATAGGTTTGATAAAAGATCTATTTTTTTCTAAATTAGCACCATTGATTTTATTCAGACTTTATGAAATATGAAGATTAAGTGAATGTGCAAAATCAAAATAAATAATAAACCATTACGGTTCAGGAATCTTTTCTGGAACAGGTAAACAAATAAATAAAAGGATCAAAGTCTGCTAAAATCAAACGAGTTAGGGTCCATAGGCATATGTAACTTATTATTTCTGTCTGTAATATGAGGAAATATACATATTTTACTCATAATAATGAAACATTGTTCATAAATATCGTACACGACAATTACAAATAATTCTTTTTTTCCCCCTAAAATAAAGGTTTCTTAATGATTTTTATAAAATTAAACTGCTTCAACTAGAAGAGCGTAATTCAAAGTATGTTTAGTCCTACATCTTGAAACACACTAATTAAAACTACATACAACAATGTTTCAATTTCATTTACAAAATCTTCACAAAGTTTAACTGAAGTTGTCGTTTGTTAGAAATCAATTTCGTTAAGTAATGCGGCCAGCACTTTTCCCTCGGCTTGATTATGCTGAGAAGAGAATTGCCTGCATAATTAATGACATGTCCGACTCTGTCATGGCCCCATCAGGCGGCTGTCAGTTACACTTGCATCCTGGCTCTAAACTCCACTAAATACTGAATTGTTTCCTCGGTGTTATTTGTTGCGTCCCTATTTGGTTTAGTGGTGAATAACAATCTGTCTGTATAACGTTTCTAATTTGATGGAAAACAAGATTGGAAAAATATCCGCCGAATGGAATATCCAAATATTTATTTACAAGTGTTAAAAGTAAGGTTGGCGATAAAACGTTATAGTGAATGAGCTCGTGATCATTGTTGTGTTTTGATTGTTTTCCCCGAATCGTACTCTTGTTTAGTAATTTGGTTTAGGTTATTATTCTTCAAATAAAATATTATCGATATCACATACCATAATTTTTTAAGATAACCGAATTTCCATGCGATGTTTATCGTTTTCAAAACTAGATTTTGAAAAATATACCGATAATTACATTTTAAATTTTTGCTTTTTTACATTTATGGAGTACGAAATGTAAAATTCCATTTGGTTTAGAGATCGTTTGTAGCAAAATGGATTCTTATAATTTCAAGCGTGTTTCTGTCCGTCTGACTCTTTCTTAGTCACAACCCGTCTACACAGAAAAGACGATAAATCATATATATTTCAAACTTTGTATTTATATTATTTGTATTGTCCTACATATAGGAAAAATATAGCAGTAACAAAAAGATGACCGTGGGGTAGTTAAAGGCAAATATTATAAAATTTAAACAAAAATATATTTAATATGTATCGATTAAAAATTAAACTAGAAGTTATTCTGATTACGAAAATGAATGTTTATTTGACGGAAACATTTATATATTGGCACTAACCCAAATTTAAAATATCAGATATCATGCCACCCCCTTCCTTACTCTCTAACTTTACACAGCCTAACCTACAAATCTTAACAAAAATGGATTTAAAATAAAGTTGAACTTCGAATTCGTAGTTTAAATGTAACGAATACAACTTAATTTAACCTCACAATGAGAAATGCGTAGCGATTTAAAAGTAGTTTTTGTAAAATGTGAGACAAACAATAGTCATTCAAAGATGGATTGCATTTTCATTTATTTCTCTTTATAAGGGTTCTTCGATAAAACCAAGGACACTTATAATTCATGCTATTATTTCTCTGTTTACAAATCGCAACCAGTCTACACAGACAAGACGATCAATTCTATATATTTAAAACTTTGCATTTATATTCTTTGTATTGTCCAACAAAATACCATGTGTGGGTGTCAAATAAAACTAGAAGTTATTCTGATTATGAATATGTATATTTATTTGACGAGAAAAAATATGTTAGGCCGCTTAAAAGACTTTGACTTTATAAAAATAATAATTGTCCTTATATGACTCTAAGTCGTGTGGTTTGATCTTTTCTTTTCTCCTTGTTTTGTAGAAGGTGGAAAATTTACTAAAGATACCCCCAACACTCTCAAGACTGTCTAATTGTGTGCAGTTTTTCACGGATGTATCCATTTTTGAAGTCGCTTGAGTTCAAAAAGATATTTCTAAATATTGTTTTTCACTCTATCTATCTGTCTCTTTTCTAATTCCTATGCTTGTTGTACAACCCAAACGGCGAGACGTACTGGAATTCAATTTGGTATTTGGACAATATCACGAGATTTATTTTACTTTTTGGATTACTCGATTTTGAGGTTATCTCTCATTAAAATAATAAAAGTCAAATTGTGATTTTTTTTTGTTCAAAATCAGGTCTAATCATTCAAACGAAATTACCGTCTCTCCAGAATTTCCGTGTAGTTATGGTAAAAGACATATCATCAAAACAGACTACAGGGCTGATTTTTTACTTCAAGAAATAGGCGCTACCAATTTATTTAAAATGGAGTTGAAATTTGAACATTTACTAACTAATTAATTTCAACTAGTTGAAAATTACAGTTCAGGGATTCGATAAAGTCTTTTAAACTCGAGTTTGTTAATATGTGACCATTATTATAAAAATAAAAATATTCTTTAAAATGATTTGTAAAATATAAAATAGGGGTTTTGATTAATTTTTACTGTTTGATTAACAGACATTTTTGTCCTCGTAAGTGTGGTTTGGTTTGTATTTGAATGTTTGAACAGATGTGTATGTTTGCAAAATTTAATTAAAATAATCAATTGTAATTTCTAAAAATTCAAATTTAATATATCGATCTTATTGATATTAACGTCTTAAAATAAATGGAGACGTTATTGAGCTACATAAACAATTACATCTACTTGTTGATATTTAATTTACTTGTTCAATCCATGTAAATAATTCTTACAAATTGAAGTTAATCTTCGTTTCAAAAGTAATTTCAAAAATACAAAATAATATAAAAATGTGAAATAAGATGAATGGAAAAATCTTTGTCCGTTTAAGTCAAAGTTTCCTTTGATTACTTCATTAAATTGGTTTAAGGGTGAACTGATTGAGTGACCAATTCATTGACCCTTGTACTTTTCTTGACACTCTGCCAATGGGGGAGGGGGGCAGTTCTTAACACTTCAATTGACCAAAGCCGAATCTAATCCTTTATTTTTACTTTAACTCGTTCCTTTGATATTCCTGGAAAAGTGTTGGAGTTTTCCAGGATAAAATTAATTGGATGTCTGTGTAGATGAAAGGAGAGATGCTGACAGGATCTGCTAAATAATGTATGTAAGTTTGTAGATATCATTAAATATGGAAATATGATTGTCCAAACCAAAAGGGGAGATGACTCAGTTCGTTATTCCTACTCATGACATTAAATGAGTTTGTATTCTTGTCATATTGTGGCGGTTACATTGGTTGTGTATTTTTTCCTTGTCTTTTAAATGTGAATAACCTTTCGGATTAAAAGAACATAAAGTAAAGACCCCCTAACCTTCGAATAGTGTAAGGATTGAAAGAGAACAAAATTTGGTCAAGACCTGATAGGAAAGATGAAAGAGCGTGATCTAACGAAAAACAATTTTAAACATTGTGTAGATCCAGCTTAGCACCCTCGGGATTACCATACCCGTACAAACTATATGTCAACCCCCTGAGGGTAAAATTTATTTCTGAAAATTGTATCATTTTGTAGATTTTATAGGTCGTATTGATTATGTTCTCGCGAAATTCTCAACTGCTTAACGAATTTTACTTTTATTCAAAAACCTAAAAGACTTTAACATTTCTGGGGGTTGTTAAAATAAAATAGGAAAATGTACCACTGCTGTTGTAAAAACATTAATATCTCAAAATAAATGTTTTGTGGGTGTTCTTTATATTCTAATTGTGACTTACCAATATTGTGATCACAGTGACAGTAAATATTATTACAATGTATCCATCAATGTGTGTAATATACCCAAGAATGGCTACTGCCTCAACTGAAAAAATTTACTTTAACACTACTAGTTGTCAAAATCATTAGAAATGTAATGAATCCGACCACTGTTTACATTTTACTCTTTTTCACTTTGATGCATATATACTAAGTTAATAGTTATATCAATTTTTAAACAAAAATCTCAGGGGCAAAAAAAAAAAAAAAAAAAACAGCGTACTTACTAATTATCATTTACTTGATATTTTTATAACCCTCAGAAAATCAAAAAGTGTTTAACGAATGTAAATAAAAAAATAAAAATAGTTTTGATTGTGAACTTTTTTTATGTTTTGGTCAAAAAAACGTCACAAGTGAAAGTTTTTGAAAACAGTTTAACAATTTTTTTTTTCTTTTTCAGTTTCTTCTAGGACTGCTCGTTATTTATCGTCCAAACTATTACATTTAATACTGCGGAGAAAGTGTTTTATTTCTAATTTCTAGTTCAATCACCTGCGTCCATGCTTTGGAACAGTGCGGTAACTGAGTGGTCGTCATTTTAAAACAAATATAAACAAGTTGATGGTTGCCATCGTTGTAGTGACCCAGCCCCATCGTATAATGTAATACAAGCAGATCCTCTATACAGGGTGTCTGTAATTCATTTTTGTATACTCACTGCTCACGTATCAGTGTTTAGGCCTTGGTGGTCCTCGAAACTGAACGTATGTAAAGGAAATTCCACTCGCTGTGCTCGTGTCGTTGACGCGATCTTCGAAATTTAGTTTTAAAGTCGGGGATAAAAATTACAATTTTTGACAATAACTTCGCTATTTGTCGTCGTAGAGAGATGAGATTGTTACCATTACGTGCAGAATTGAAATCTCCACATTTTTATGTAACAAAGTCTGTTATAAGTTGAATAACACATTAGATTAGAAGTAAAAACTGTTCAAAATATCTGTCCTTTTGACATTTTAAATTCGATTTTAATGTGGTTGAATGTAAGGACGCTATAGTTACGTTTATCAATTTTAACGTTCTTATTTTACCTTTTGTGATCGTTATCACGCTTATGTAAAGGCGATCGCAATCTGGTTATCAAATCACCTTCTCGCTTTCCGGACGCTGGAAATGTAAAGATCAGTCTAAAAACATAAGTCGAAATTATTTGCAATTATTAAATTTACCCTATACGCGGTAAATAAAAATTTTAAAAAAATGTTTTAATACATTGTACTACCTAATTATTAAGAACCTTACTTCACAATTTCATAATGATTGTAACAACTACATATACAGAGGAAATGGTCTAAAATTAATTTATAATTGATACAATATATATTCCTTTATAAGCCTTAATCAGAAAGCAAAATGTTTTAGTATCAACAATCGGATGTGGAGGTAATTGTTACGAAATATCGCATTAATTTACTTTGCTGGGGTTAGGTTTATCACCAGAATAATTTACCCTCCAATGGGAATTAATGAAGTGGGCTCATTAGACCCCAATCTCTCGTGTTAAACACTGTGTCATTAAGTACAAACGGCTTTGCCTAATTAGCACTGTTTCCATTGGCGGATTGTCCGATGGGATCAGAACCTATAAATCGCCCAAAGTTATGATTGTTTTCTGAGGAATAAATCAACTGCCAGGAGCGTCGGACGGACTCCAATCAAAGTTTTACAGAACAACTGCTCTCGAGATGTCCACAACTTTACACATTTACATGATTTGTTTCGCAGTGGAAACATGAAATCCGATGCAAGGGTAATTTATTGGAGATGATTTTCAAATTTCGTGTAACAAATGACTGTTGTTCTCAAACTCTTTTCTACTGATTTATTGTTTTATATTAAGGGAGGTTTTTCTCCCTTGTTTTCAACTGTTCTTCCAGATTTTTATTTCGATATGTTTCCTTAATTTGTTTTCACTTTGACATAAATTAAAAATGTCACAGTTTAAAAATATTCCAAAAGTAGATATATTGTGTTTCGGTTTTTTGTTTCTCGTTTTACTTTCTCACATATACGTAGTATAGACAAAGTTATTGTTTAAAAAAAAAAAATTAATATACTGTACATTTCGAGGCACTTTCATTTTTTATGGTTTTGGAAATTATGCCTGTCTGTTTTTTTAAAAAGTAAAATTTTCTGTAGCCCAAAAGATTGGACCGGTTGAGTTGATCAAATTTAGTATGTAGGTATTTTTTTTCTTTAAACTTTAAAATAAGTAGTTACTATCTCCCGAAAACTGCCTGTTTCGGAGTTATTGGTTAAAAAAACAATAATATTGACAATTGTGCTGTTAGGAAAACCTAATTTCTCAAACTTAACTGATCTTCTTTAAATTTTGGTGAGTCGTGAATATTAATAGCCCAAACAAGTGTGTTAAATAGCAATTAAAAGAAAAAGGACAGTTCTGAAATACTCAGAAAAAAATGGACTTTGTGATACGTCATTAAAAAAGTACATCTCATTAAATACGAATTATAGTTAGAAGAGGTTATGGTAAAACTGAAACACATTTAGGCTCTATTTAATTATAACATCTTTTTAAAGATAATAAAACACAATTTTTTTATTTTATAAGGTCCACTTGTTATTAGTCTAGCCGACCAATGGTTTCTCCTGCTAAGGCATTGACGAGGCTGTATTAAAAAGTGGATGTTACAAAATAAAAAAAAAAGTGTTTTATTATCTTTAAACATGGAATTCCACCGAGAACCTTCGGTCTCAACAGTAATGAAAAATAAAACATCTTTTTAATATTGTTTTTATATTTTTTTTCACAACTTTGATAAGGCAAAAATTAAGTGATAGAGCATTTTCTTTTTCTTGGGGGTAATTAGAATAGAGATAGTTTCTGGAAGACGGAAAAACATTTTTATTTTTTATTTTGTAGAAAAGTATTTACAACAAAGCTAGTGTTGACTAACTTACACTACCTACCGTAGGTATGTGTGGAAATCAATTTTAAAATGGTCTGTAAGCTGCCTTCCACAATACTGTAGCAGACGAAATCTAGGTCGCCAGGGATCATTAAATTTATTTCCGGAAATACAAATTGTTTTATTTATTACAAAAGGAATTTCTTTTTTTAATATGTGTAATGGATTTATTCTTATTGCGAGATCATATGAAACATGTTTCTATAAATAAAACAAAATAATAACAATCTGTTAGTACCCAAATTTTCGAACGTAAGTTATAATTTTGTTTGCCACTAAAAAACTACGCAGAAAACGCAACGATAATTACACCGCGATTACACACAAAATATTAAATAAAATCAAAGTTACGAATATTCTTCTAATCGTCGTATGACAAACATACAATTTTTTTCACCTTTAAAATGAATTGCGTTTAACAATGTCTAAGAACATAAAACACAATTTTACCACACCCAAATAAATCTCTATAGAACTTTCTTCTATAGATGTATTGAATTAAAGCACGCTATGCTTTGTAAAGAAGCCGGTCAGACATAATGATGCTCACAGCGTCAATTAGGGTTGAAAGGGATGCATAAGTGAGGACGCAAGAAGAGATGGTGATAAATAGGGGTAGATAGTATTGAGGGTAGAGAATATGCATTCAGGACGTCCTCAGGAAGTGTTGAGTGGTTCAAAGTCGGGGTTTAAAAGAGTTAGAACAGTGAAATTTTGATTACTTGTTACGACCGAATCAACTGGATTTAGAATATTTTATACGTATTGTTAATGCTCCTTTTTACAAACAAATCAAGAATTAAATACAGTTTTAGTATGTATAAATCGAAAGAATCACCCAACGAAAAGAATCGGTCGGTATGTTACTACCCAGTTCGAAAACATTAGTAGCGTAAGATTGCGGCATTTAAATTAATTGCTAGTAGTTCACCGTAATATGATTTGTTTTCTCGAGTGGAATGAAGAAAAAAAGCATTTTTTATCTATTTTTAAAGTCTATGTAGTATAAGAAATCTATATGATTGGGTTAAAAATAAAACGGTTTCCAGTTTTTTGGTGGTAATATACGTGTTAATAAGTCGTCTGTCTGTCATATGTTGTACTCAAGAGATTTTGATCAAATTTTATTCAAGTTTAGGTTTTAAACATCCAAACAAAATGTATTGGTCGCCAAACAAAATCCCTGTTTGTGATCAGTAAAAAAATAGGGCATTGGGTGGTTATAAAAGATTTAAATTCTCAAAATTGACTCTACCAATTTCGATTAAATTTTAAGATTTTGAAATGTGAAGATTAATGACCCAAACTGAAGCAAAGTCAAACGGATTAGGGATAATTAGCAACAAACAAAAATAAACCTTTACAGCTGTCGTTGAAAGCTTGTCGATAGGCAAATCTGATTTACACTGGGGACTTATTGATGGCACACATATATATATATATATATATATATATATATATATATATATATATATATATATATATATATATATTAAAATATTTTACTTTTTGAACCAACTTACATGTTTAATGACGATTTGGTTTTTGGTTATTGAGAAAGTTTGTGTAATGTTTTCTTATTTATTATTTTTTTAACATAGTTAAAGACTTAAATTTGAAAATAATTAAAAACAATGTTTTTCAACACATGTTGTCATTAATAGTGTCATAACTACAGTAGCTAGTAGTTTACCCTACAAGTTTTACTTATTAACATATTTCTTTTACCATTTAAATTTTTTGTATTTTATTATATTTTTAGTGTTATAATGTTCGTGTTTTGATAATTGGTACATACACTCTAAATTCTGCACACTGTTAAATATACAAACAACAGTGAACCTCAAATAAACCATATTAATTATCTGAAATCCTTACAATTATCTAATAACTTTCAACATATAATACTTGTTTTATTTTATATATAAATTAGAACCTTAGTTCTTATAGGTTCTATAGAACCTTACTCAATAATTATTTCTATGACTATATTTTTTTTTCTTTCTCAATTTTATTCATAAGTTGCTCTACTTCTTAAAGTTAATCATTAAAACTTTATTGAATAGGAAATCGGTTGAAAATGTAATTACCCAATACTTATGAATCTCCTGGTTAATAAAGTTGTCTAGAATATTCTAAAGCATATTATATGAAAATTACAAAATTATTTAACAGAATATGGATTTATAGAAAATGTTAAAGTCAGGCTAAAATATCTTTTAACTTAAATGTATTACGATTGCATTTTTTCTCACCTCTCCTCTTCTCTTCCCAAAGTAACGTAAGCATCATACAAATTTAATTTTAAATAAAAAAAACGAATTGATTTAAACTACTTTAAATAATAAACTAAATAAGAAACTATGATTTTAGTTTTTCATCAAATAGATTCTTTATTTTCCAACAGCTTACAAGAGAATGAAACTTGTATTTTTTTATCTAATTGTTACAATCAATAACATCAAATCGTGAGGGAGGAGCAACTGAAATGTTGCCAATAATGGTCAAATTATCAAAACATTTTTCTTTTTCTAAAATCATAACTTAGAGCCGCTTCAATGTAAAAAAAATACAAATTTGGTAAAAAAAATTTCACCCATTATGTGACAAAAATGCTTTATGATATTACGTTTATGTAAAATTAGGGAAGTCTTACTGAAATGTAGCAAAAATGATCAAAGTTAAGAAACAAATATCTTCCCCAAATCATACTTTAGATCCCCTTAATGTAAAACATACAAATTTGGTAAAATATATATATATATATATATATATATATATATATATATATATAAGTCATATGGGACGACCTAATACAATGTGGCCAAAATGGTCAAAATTTTAAAAGAAAATTCCCAAACTTTACCTAAGACCCTCAACAAATTTTAACCAATATGTGAAAAAAATGTGTTCTATGATAATACGTCTGAGTGAAATTAGTAAGGTTCTACTGAAATGTGGTCAAAAAACTTGAAAATTTCAAAAAAAAATTCTCTCCCAAATCATACTTTAACTCACTTATTGTATAAAATACAAATTTAGTAAACAAATGTCACCCATTATGTGAAGGAAAAAAAAGAAAAAAGTTTATGAAATTCTGTTTGTTTGAAATATTGATGATTTTCAGCGATTCATACATATATTTTTTACCCACACTTCAACTTTATTATAACATGATTGTGTTTATGTTTCTTAGTATTTGAATGTTCTGTGACGACAGTAACAACGTTCTATCTATTATAACGTGCTCAGCTGTTCAAAACAATCACTCAGTTGCATAAAACAGCTGATTCTGTGTTGTGTTTAGTTTTGATTTTTTTTTTCGTAGATTTATAAAATAAAAATGTCTAGAAAAATTAACTTTAACTAAAGAACAAACGAAATATATTGTTTAGAAGGACCAAAAATATGATTGAAAATCAGAATAGCCTAAAAGATGTCGATAAAGTTACATATGTGTCTTCCAATGCAATAGAAAACCACAGATATTTTATGTGCTACATATAAAAGATATTGTGAACAAGATGATGATTTGTTATTTAAACCTACTAGTTTTAGTATTTAACTTAAACAGTGTTTAAATAAGGTTTTGGTTACGGCGTAAGTTTACGTGATTAAAAATTAAATTTTATAGAAAAATCACGATTTCTGCAAATTTCATTTTTCACCTATCTATAACTCAAAAAATACTTGAGATAGAGCAATGAAATTTTGCACGAATAATCTACACGCACCGGCTTACAATTTTGTCTTCAAATTGAGGTTTTATTTACAGAAAGAAATATCTTTTTAATTACCGGAAAATAATAATTTAAATTTTATCATTTAATTTTATCCCCAGAAAATATGTATATGGATACAATAATTATAATATCTAATTTTGTAGTTCAGTGTGTAAGCTTTCAGATGACACCTTAGAAAGTGTTCTATCAATCATAGTTTTGAAGTTTTAGCGACTTGAAAAAACGTTAAAATATTTCTTTATAAGAGGGTGTAAAGTAGCCTATACAACGATTTTTTCTAGGTAAAATAAATATATTTTTTGTCCATTATTTAAGAATAAAATATAGCAAAAGCTTAAAGTTTCAAATATTTTAATAGTATAAATGAGCTACAATTGTTTCTCCTTGCGGCATCATCAACTGATAATTAAGTAATATATATTATATTATATATTATTATTATTAAGAAATTATATTTAATTTTATCATTTTCAGTACGTCTTTCCTTTAACCAAATAAAAGTAAACACGTAACTTGTCAGTAAATAAATTTTAAAACACATTATTTGGAACGAGACAACGTTTCGATAACTATCTTTAGTTGTAACAAATACAAAAAAAAAATTTAGATTAATTTTTATCAAAATGATGTTTTTTATTAAGCTTCAAAGTTTAAGAGCTAAACATAATTTGTACTAGATGAGTTCAATATTTTGATAGGAATTTTTTTGTTTTTTTTTTATTCTGTACAATCAATACTACTTCAGAATATCAATTATTCACATTAATTAATTGTAAAGAAACAACAATAATCGATTGTTAAGGTTTTATTTCACAAAACAATAATAACTATCTCATCCACACGTGCATTATTTAGATAAATTCTAGAAGTTTATTATTATTTTGGCGCCAGTTTTATTAAAACCTGTCAATTAGTAACCTAGATATTAACTAAAACAATTTTTAAACTTGTCCCCCTTCAATCCAAGCGCTTTAAATTTTTTATTTTACCCTCACTTCATTTATTATTTATTTATATAATGAAAAACTTCACGCCATAACTTTTCAAATGAAAGAATCAAATGCAATTTTTATGATTCATGTACACTGTAAACCTATTGAAATATTCTAATACATAAGTTTTTGACCTAAATTAACTGATAAATATTTACAATATACTTTTTTTTTAAAACTGGAGCTAAAAATATCTACTATTTAAATACGATGTTGACATAAACCTAATTTGATGCAGCAATTTAATTTCCCATCACTTGAATTGAAACATGAAGAGTCGGCATTTTATCCTGGCTATGTATTAAACCTAACCAATAATGTAATTGCTAATAGCTATCGAGAATCAACTCAAAACAACTAATTAATTAAAACCTATAAAATGTTTTTACACTGTGTTAATTGTCCGTTTGTGTTCCCCTGAGTCACTCTTATGTATGTTCAAATAAATATATTTTAATGGATTGTGGTGAACGTCAATTGAGTGTATTTGTAATAATTGTTGATAGGAATAATTACGTTTAGATCAGGTTTTTACAGAAACGTGTGCATGTGTGTTTTTAAGTATAGTTCACTATCTGTCCTGTTTTGGTGGCAACACAAGTTAGTGTCAGTCATCATGGTACTTACCCAGCCCTATCGTACATTGTACAGATCCTCTGAATTTAGTGTCTAAAAGTAGTTCTTTTGGGCGTTGTAAGAAATATTTAATTGTATTGGTAGATACAAGGTCTTATTCAGTATACACAATATAGGGTAAGTTTGTGTAAAACTGTTGTTACACCTGCTTTTTTAATCTCATAGTTTTGTACATTACTTTGTTATTAACGTACCCAAAGCAATATCCGCTCGATTCGCTCGTTTTAAATTAATATACCAAGAAACTTAAGAATACCTCATTTTTTTAAGACAAAGGTAAATTTTGTTTTGCTATAACTTTGCTACTTGTCATCGTAGAGTAGTTGGGTTTATGCCATTATTGCAGAATTGAAATTTACAAATTTATATTTCATTTAGTGTGTTATGGGTTGAATAACGACAAAAACATGCTTAAAATGGCTGTCCTTTTGAGATTTTCATTTAGATTTTTCTGAATTTCAATCGGGTTCTATATGAATACACTGTAGTCCCGTAAACAGAATTCCTTATCCCCATCTTTCTTTAAGGCTATTATACTACTTTCGTACGGACAACATGTCTAAAACGATAACATTCCTAAAAAACGTGAAGATCTGTCAAAAAAGGTGAAAATATTTTCGATTAGTAAACTTTATATAAATAATAATTTCTCGATTCTTTCATTTCCTCCCAAATTAAATACAGACACAAAACAAAATAAACTATATTAAAAAAAAAATCTCAACTTTTCACACAAAATCAGGTATTTATGTAAAATTACCAAAAGAATGAAGTGCTTTATAACTGAGCCCCTGTTATTGTATTGTTTTTGTGACACGTAACCTCAATTTTCATTTGTCCAAAAATGTCTGGGTATGTTACAAAATATGATTATTATAAAATTTTACAAATATCTTGTATTATAATTGATTCGTGATTTTTTATCTATACATTAAATGAACAACTAGAGAATTCCAGACACATATTATATTACTCCAGATATATCGTTTTATATAAACTGAAGCTGACACTTGTATTTGAACAAAAACATTTTAATGACAATTATTCACAAACTACTTCAACACGTATACAGTATGTGACACACACAAAAATTCAAAAGCACAATAGTTGCACTTTACTGACAGGGATGAAAGAAACCTAAGAAATATGTACACCAAGTTTGAGCTCAATATCTTTTCTATTTTCAAATATATTAATATTTTAGTTTTAAAAAATAGCGGATAATTCGAAAACTGAGCATTTCTGGGCTTGTGTTTTATTGTCACCTGTAGAATAGCCTGATGTATAGGGCAATATTTTCTAGACACTCTTGTATAATTCGTTACCTATTCTATTTATTAACGTATACGTTTGGTTGATTGTTATTTGGTTTTGGTAAATGAGTAAGTTTTCGCTTAGGAAAGTTTATTGTGGTTCCAAGGAGATATAACTTATGCAATTTTAATAAAAATCGTTAGATTTTTATTTAAAAAAATGGTGGAATCAATCTGGAGTTATTTTTTTAAAACTTTATTCTTCACTTACACTATAGATTTATTTAGTATAACGCGTTGACATTTATAGGGGCTCAGATTATTAGCGGGAATAAAAATGAAATTGGTTTTTAAGCGAGTTTCGATAATTTTAATTATCTTAATTTTCTTTATATAAACCAAAACATAAATACAAACAACCGTTCCTTTTTAAGGATAATATAGTTTATTTAAGTTATTGCATAGTAAACTTTTAAAATTACCACAACTCTATAAGCTGAGTGATAATACTGCAGTTTTCCAAAAAGGTCAGTCATCGTTCGTTAGAAATAGATGAATACAAAGTCCGAGAATACAGGATTCGAGGGTAAATCGTCTTAAGAAACTTGGCTTTTGTCCAGTAACAAGTCTTGCGGAATAAATTATTGTACTTGGTGTAAAGTAAAGGGACGGTAAGGTGTAACGATTCCAATACCAATGAATACTATGTCTTACAATTCCTAGGGAGACGAGTTCAGAAAGTTAATAAAATGTTATTTTATTCTAATAAAAACATCAAAAATTATTTAAAATATTATAAATGAATAAAAAGAAAATTAAACCTCTATATCGTAATTTACTTACTTGATATATTCCTTTAATTACTAATAGTAGAAGTTAAAATACTTTGTAATAATTAATTACCGTAATTTATCTACAGTTTGTTCAGAAATTATGACATAACAGTTGCAATTTTAACAGGTTTTAATAAAATCGATAAGTTTCATAAAAATATTGGGTAAATTTTAATACTGTAAATATTTTTTTGAATTTTTACTCAACCAATTTACTTATAATTTGCAAAATTATGTTTGCAAAATTATCACGTACCAACTTACATAAGGGTGTAAATCTTTTAGGGACACCATTTTTGGATTTGCGCAAAAATATATTTGTGCTAATCTGTACACTTTTATATACTTAGTCGTTGCGACAGTAAAATATGCGCCTCTTTCATTCTAGTATTATTGTTAGATTAAAAATTGATAAATTTTGTTTTATTTTGAAAATAAGTTATTCTAAATTTAATTATCTATTTCTAATACCTTTTGAAATAGCTAAGTAACAGTATGCACAAAATGCACTTCTTTTACGATACAGAATGTCCAGAGAGGTAAACTGGCTATTAATTTTCGAATTATATACATCAAAAGGAACATATGTCAGGTAACATATAGTTGAATTCCGCTTCATTATCCGTCTATCCGCCATTTTGATCTTTAACAAAATAACATTATAACTCCAGAAGTTGATGAGATATTGAGTTTAAATTCGGTATAACCATTTTGTATGTTACGTTTTACAAGTGGAACAAACAATAAGACTTTTTTTTCCGTCTTGTACAATATGAGAATTTCATAATTTTCTCAGAAGTACAGTACAATAACTGATGTTTCTTCAGATTTAAATCATTTGTCATTAACAATATACTCGATGACAACTCTTTCAAAATCTGTTTGTCACTTTTCAAAAAACACAATCTAAATATAAATCTTCTGTCGTTCCTATTTTCGTCTTTAGTGAAGTAACTATATTTGAGTTTTTAATACTAGGATGTTACAGTCCTTTGCTTCCAAATTTAATTTTTTGTTTTTGTCAGGATATCAGATATAAATAATAAGTTGTAAGTTTTCGTTCGATAATAATAATAAGAATTAAGCTAAGTAGTTCAAAAGCGAATCAAGCAACCAATGCATTCAAGAATAAATGATTTCCAATCATATCCTGTATTAACTTTTAATTTATTTAAAAACATTATTAAATCATTATAAAAACTAGGAAGTATAACGTTGTAAAAAAATGCAGCAGATCTATATATCGACTACACTTTCAATTAAACATTGCTACCTTAAGTGAAGAGTTGGGTTTTGTTTTCTCCTCGTCAAACATTGACGCCATTTAAAATATGTCTAAAGTAAACACAGGCTTGTTCGATGTATGGAATTCTTTTTTATAAAGAGAGCATTTATTTTAAAAGCTGACATTAGCAAGGGTATATTGACATATTGCTCCACGTGTACAAATATATCTAGTGCTTTCACTTCCCTTACTTTGCAGCAAAACAGATTTTAACATATTAGATACAAAGTAGAGAAAAATAAACTTTTATAACAAATGCGAAAACCAAATTAAATGCAGTCTAGATTTGTTTGACGTACATGTCGATACCACATGTAGACTGACCGCTAACTCGAAGCTTGTTTCAATTTGCCTGTCCTTCAAATACTTATCTTTTAATTTGTATTATTACAAGGCTAACATATTTCCAAATATATAAGAGCGTTTTAAAGTTAGTTCTGATTTATTTTGATGCAGTTTGTTTGATTGCTAACTAAAACTAACATTAATTTGTTTAAATACTATAAGAGAAGGAAATACAATCAGGAAACCACTGCCCAAGATATGTTTCTTTTTTGAAACCTGTATTCATATGTTTATTGGATATATTATAAATATATCATACACAGTTTGAAATCTTTTATAGATATAAAGTTCTCAAAATCAAACACACTTTTGATATGTTTTATCTTTTTGTTCAAATTAATCAATGTTTTATATTTTTGCTCTGCTCATATTACTTTAACTGTTAATGTTAATTTTGTTTAATTTCCACATAAATTTAAACGTCACTTTAATCTAATTTTCAGTCGTTTTCAATTAATTTAAATTACGAAATACACGAATCAAATTTCATCAGCTATATAAAAGAGATGTGCGCTATTCATTGGTTGAATATTCATTTCCGTATAGAAATTCCAATCACGCTTTGTGATTGCAAGTTCTACCGTATAAATTATTGACACATCTCAAAATTGGTTTAATCATTCTTATCATTTGGTCCGAATAACGAGAAATATATTTTACCTCAAGCGGTCAAAACTGTCTCTAGCAAACATTTCTTGATATAATCTGACTATTCTAAGTCCTAATATTATGTTCGTTTAATCTGATTACATCTTACATAAACTTTGCCGTCCAATATATGTATATAATTTCCTGGAAAAATATTTTTAAACAAGGTATACATTCCTATTATTTGCACAGCGTTTAAAGTTCAGATATATTTACTACAATACTATTGTTTCAACATTTTTACGTTTGTAATCGTACGTTTATTGTTTCCTCGCCTGTATTATTTGTATAACATTTGTTTGATAAAAGTAGGTTTTCATATATATAATTTTTTTTCACGTAGTCATTACAATAATAGATATTTCTATGGTTTTCCATCATCAATCATTGAATTAACTTAACGACAATATTAGGAAATAATACACATGTCTTGTCAAATAACACAATCCCTTTAATTATAAACTTTTGTTATTCCTGTGTGCCTTCAGTGACGCGTTTTATAGTAGTTTATTTTGTCCTTCCATTTTCACTGAATTCAGGATTAATTTCTTGAGTGAATCGAGAAACTTATACAAATGGGGTTCTTCAACTAAAGTGTTACCAAATTATACCTAGAAGAGACAGAAAATGTAACTCCAAATTTGTGTGTAGGTCAAGAAAATACTAGTAA
The DNA here is from genome assembly GCA_963513935.1 of Aphrophora alni. Lineage (NCBI taxonomy): Eukaryota > Metazoa > Arthropoda > Insecta > Hemiptera > Aphrophoridae > Aphrophora > Aphrophora alni. The sequence continues at coordinate 129,777,759 of OY740770.1, read as the reverse complement.
ATAATAACTAAGAGATTCTAATGTCAAGTTTGTATTTAATAATTGTATCGTTTAATTTATCCTTATTAGTGTTAACATATGTTTTAATAAAAATTACCAAAATCAAAAGTTTAGTAAAAAAGAACTTTTGTAAATATAGACTTGAACCAAATACTTAATTTGTTATTGTGATCTTCTCCTTCTAAATTCCAAATTCCAATTTTTAAGTTTCAAAAAGTAAGTTTTAAATTTTCATTCGATAAGATGACATTTTAGTTTTTTTTATGTGTCGCCATACTCTACTATAAACTATTTTTGAAAGCAATAAAACCTGGAACGAACTCAAATTTTGAAATTTTTGAATTTACTAACTGGTTTAATGAAATTCATAACATGTATGCTTTTCACATCAATGAGTACAAGTTATAAGTAGGGATTTTCGTAATTGTTAAAAATAAAAGTTTTTTTAAAACCATTACAATATTTTATTTATAGTCTGATTTTAGTTAAATGTATAATATCTTTTTAAAGTTCAAAGTTTAAGTACTTTTCGTCGACAAATCTTCATATTTTGTAAATAAATTAACAATTTTCAAACCAGAGATTGTCGTTTTTTTTTTTTTTTTTTTTTTTTTTTTTTTTTTTTTTTTTTTTAGTTAACTTTTTACAAAATATTACATTGTATTGTTTTAAAAGCATCTACTTTTGAAAATTTATCCCAAAACTATTCCCTTTAATTTTAGTAGTATGATATTACGTTCTTCTCCTTGACAGAAATTGTTTTTTATTCAATATTGTCTACGTCCTGATTATTAGAAATAAAAGCAACGAAGTGCAATAGTCCTAGGGACGAGCGAAGCGAAAAATTATTCAGGTGAAATTATTTTTAAGCAAACGAATATTAATAGAAATTTTTATTTATTTAGATTTTAAAAATTGTTTTCACATCAGTAAATCTATTGTTGAAAACACTCACGCAGGTTTATATATATTGGCACACAATTCTATAGATATTGATATTTCAAGGGATGAATTCAGTTTTGTTTTTTCCTCGTCACACATTAACGCCATTTAAAGCAAACACTTTGTCTTAAAAGGTACATTTATTTTAAAAGCCGGGAGTAGATTGACAATATGGCTCCACGTGTATAGAACGTACCTTGTGCGTTCACTTCTTATTTTGCAAATCTGCGTTCAGTCAAGTTTGAATTATTCAACACTCTCAATTCTCACTATCTCCTCCATTTATCACAATCTTCTCTTACTTCCTCATTTATGCAGTCTTTTCCTTTCATCACTAAGTAGCGCTTTGAGCCTGTCATTATGTTTGACCTCTTTACAAATTCCTATCTTACTTATTTATTCTAAATTCTCTGCGACAAGAACAGTTTCTTTTCAATGCAAATTATTCTTAAGGGGAATAACCAAAGGTAGAACTTTGAACTTGGCTTTTCGAAAAAATCAAAAATTCTTAGTCCTTGTTTACTTCAAAGGGTGTAAACTTTTTCTGTGATTAAAAGATACGGCTGAATTATTTATGTAAGTGGTGATGAGCTTTTTATTGAATTCCAACGGGGGGGGGGATTAATCCTATCGCTAGATATGAAAATACAGATTACTAAATAAAACTAAATAATTAAATATACAACTTAGACTGGGAATTGAATCCAGGATCTTTGTGAAATGCGATCAAGGATGGCTCAGTTAGTAGAGCATAATTCCAAAGGTTCTGGGTTAAATTCCCAGTCTAGATCGTATATTTTTCAATTAAAATAATTACTTAATAATACTAGCTTGCTCAATGTACAAGCGATAAAATCAATAAATTAATCAAACTAAACTGGTTGGAAATTGGCATAAATAGTATAGTTGAGCATACTAATTGATGTTAACATCATGTGTAGAAAATTGTACAAAAGCTAAAACTGTTTCCCTAAATATAGAAAATTTCTAAAGTTTAGGTATTACAAATAAAAACATTAGTTTCTCCACAATAAAAGATATTAAAATTTATTTGATAAAAGTATCCATTTTTGCTCAACATGCTATTTAATATTAGTTTTTTTTTTTTAACGATCATAGCTAAACAGACAAATTGAAAGTTAAATTTTAAACTCTGTCCTCTTCAGTGATACACGAGCTACACCAATCAAACTTAGATTTTTATTTGTATTGTCCAATTTATCAATACATCTCATAAAGTAAAACACTTTACATTTTTGTTTTTTATATGTTTTAACAGCATTAATTAATATTTTATAAAATGGAACTTTTAATTATCCAAACAAATGATACTGTTAAATTTGTACAATGAAGTTTAATGTACGAGATATCAGTGTAAATTATTTTTTAATATTTATAAAGTATTATGTGACATAATATGTGTAAGTAAAGTCTGTCCATAAAGTCATGGTATTGTTATAGTTCCCTAAGGAAACATTGTAAGTGCATGAGACAGCTATTAAATGAAGCAGTTATTATTTAATTTTATTCATAATTGAGTAAACATTCTAGTAGCATATATTTAATCATATGGTCCATTTCTTCTAACCTCTACATGACAATCCTTCAATAGACACTTCAGTGTGATTTGTTAGTTGCAAAATTCAATTCTGTAACTATACTCCAATGTAAAATCATTTGGCAGATAATACAAATTTTGTGTTATCCAAAGTATGCACATATAAAAAATGTTATTAAAACAGATAGATGAGTTTAGGTTGTAGAACAGTGAATATCAAACACAGTGGCTTTCAAATTGATATATCTCCAAAAAGTTCTACATAGATTTCTTCGCCAATCACATAAATGTCCCTTGACTACGTATATGTGAGAATGTAGAAAGTTATGTCAAAAATAAGAATCTATACTTTTAACTAAATCCCAAAGTATGGAATTAAACTTTATGTAACACCCTCTCCCAAACATATCGTCAACATTTATTTTGATGTTAGGATCGATACACGTTTACTAAACCCAACTGAAGGTCACTCAGGTTAATCCTCTCAAATAGTTATTTCTCTGTAAAATACCGTCTCAGTGTTAAGGGTGGTGAAGTGAAAATGAACCATTCAGACACGCTCTGTAACTTGGTTTTACGGTCATCGATATATTTTGATGAAATGTAAAGGTGAAGGACACGTCAAGGAGAGGGGTTGTGAACTGTTTATATAGAATGCGAATATTTGCACTCGTTTCAGTTTGGGTGGGTTGTGAGAAGATAAATGTTTGAGTTTATCTTATTTTATCAGTATGTTTTTCTTCTTAGTATAAGTTCATAAATTTGTAGAGAATCTTAATCAGTACTTATCCACGATATCTAAAAAATATATTTTCGTTTGTTTTAAAAATGATTAGTTGATGATGGTTTGATCGTACGTTACTTTTATAAATTTTGGACATTTTCAATTATCTTTGTATACAAAAATATTTATATTGTATACCACTTTTTGAGAACGTGGATCAAGTGTTAAACTTAAAACACGACCATGATAGCTTATTTTTCTTTATTGTATCGCTCATATTTAGATACAATGCTCGGTTCCTTTCTTAAGTTTAACATAGTCCTAGGCCACTAAACAGTTCAGCATTAATTGGCAAAAACAAAGATGAACATTGATTGCCGTTATTTAAAGCTAAATTTTAATACGAAACCATTTCCTCTGAAGACGAGTTTATGGAACAAATTAAATAAACTTATCCCCTTTTTAAATATATATTTTTAAAGACAGCGTCCATGTTTCATTTTAACTTTTTGAGTGACAGCTACCAAACTGATATTTTTGATGACGGAGAGTTTTCATTGATTTTTGTTTTTTGCGGGTGGATAAGTGGAAACGTAGGTGCAATGTTTATCCGCTGTTAATTTGTTAGTAATGTAATGCGTTGTGGTTGCTTGAGGTCAAAACTAAATAATTTGATACTGTTACTGGGGTAACCCAAGATAGGTTTAACTACTGAAAACGTGCTCTCACATCCCCATTGAGGTCTAAATTACTCTATCCCCTAAGACGAATAACCACTCTAAATAACCAGCTCGTAATAGTTTGTATGAGTTACATTTAATAAGTAGACACAAACAGAAATGAACCAAGGTGGTCTAAGGATTGTAACCTACTGAAACACATCTCTATAATTATGTAAATATAGCTACCGCGGTGGGACATATTACTTCGGCGTTCACTAGAGCCTCGGTAACCCAATAACCTCAACATAATAATGTATACAACACTACTAAATTAACTAAATAAATTGAAGGAGTCAACTTAAGTAGAGTAGAGGTATTTCTCGACACTTATTACATTACTGAATCCCGATCTGATACGTCATATACCTCCAGTTTCAATCATCAGATCAGCTGATCCTCAGCCTCCTGGGTAATGCGACCGGTGATTACGATTACAATTAAGGCCACAACCACAACACGAGGCCGAGTGATTTCGTCAGATCGTATCACATTAATTTTATCAAAATATCCTTCATTTTGTTAGGCCTTTCAAAAATCATTATTTATTTTTTGAACGCTGCACATTCTACTATGTTTGAGTTTTATGTAAAATAACTTTGTACAGAATGTCGTTTTGTGTGTGCTTGTTTGTAGCAAAAACTCATCCTAAATGTAAAATAAATAGTGTTTGATTTATACCAAGGGGGTCATTTACATTGCTCGCCAAATATTCCGAAAATCATTTGCTCTACTTTTTTTTCTTTTTTTACTTGTGGTCAGCATGATTATTAATCTTTGCATTTCCCCGAAATTTAGATTTAACGAATTATCAAAGTTAAGATTTATATAACACTCCCTTGAACTGATTTTGTTTTTAGCAATAACAACCAAACGGCACATTTTCGGAATTATCTAAACAGTGCGCTTGGTTTGGTTTCTATTGGACCAAAAAAGTCTTCAAATTTTGAGTTTCGATTTTACTTCGACCACGCCCAATTTTAAGTCAATCATAAATAAAAACTACTTCTTGAGATAAAATCTTTTTATTATCTAAGATAAAATAAAATTTCAAAGTAATCCCTAAATGATTGACCTAATTATTCTCTCTTATATTGTGTTTTCATATTTTAGATTTTCAGAAAAACTTTATATGATTTAGTTTTCATAAAGTATTTGTATGTTCCATTGACTCGCTCACTCTGAACTGTCCTCTTCCTATTCGCTTTATAGGACTTGCTTAGATTTATACCCGAGGTTTGACTCTTTAGTCGCTGCGATAAGGCTTTTGTTGCAATTTGTCTATTAGTCCATAAATTAGGCCTAATAGAAGACGTTGTTATCAGCCGCAAAGTTCCATTCTTCCTCCATTATGGCAGTCAAGGGTCAGGCAAGAGGGAGCGAATGTAGATAGCAAGACAACATAAATTATGAATAAATTTCTGTTTCTCAACCGCTACTTGTGTATGGAATGTTTGGTAGAAGTAGTCTACACTTCCCGAAAATTTGAATGTTATGATTTAAACCGATTTTTGACTATTGGGGACGTTATCACATGCAATTTTTTATTTTTCTTAAATCGAAATTAGTGAATATACCCTCCCTATTATTTATAATTGGATTGAAAAAGTTTTGATGTAAATATAATATACATATTTGTTTTCGCCATTCCGACTACTGATTAATAATTAGATATATTATAAGACTTACCGTCACAATAGTCTATGTTTGTCTGTAGTTATATCACTACGGCCGTTTCGGCTATTCAGCCATTTTCAAGTGTTACTGCATCATGTTTTAAATGTTTAAAGAACTTGTGTGTTTGTTATGTGTCGTGTGTTCATAATTTGTGATTTTAAACTAAGACAACGGTAATACCCGCATAACACTTGAAAATGGCTGAATAGCCGAAACGGCCGTAGTGATATAACTACAGACAAACATAGACTATTGTGACGGTAAGTCTTATAATATATCTAAATATAATATAGGTTGATTTTTGTGAATATATATATATATATATATATATATATATATATATATATAATTATTTGCACCTTTAAATAAAGATAAATATTATGTCTGGGATAAAAGAGGATTAGAAAGTAAAATTCAGAAATAATACACAATCAGGAGGACTATGATGTTGTTAATATAGAAGATAAAATAATAAAAATATTAAATTCATACCAATTTATTTATCTGAGACAGAAAAGAGTAAGTAAATAGTAACAACAGTACAAATATATACAACAAAATGTAAGAAACATATTTATTTAGTAGTTCAAAATATGCCTTCTACCTAAATATACCCAATAACGACTCGTTCAACATAAAAACAAATTTAGGTACTGAAACCGGTGTATTATATATATTTCATATTTTTGTGATAGGCTTGTTGAAATAATGTAGAATAACTCAAACAAATTAATTGAAATAATTATAAGTGTCTTAGTTTATTTCGTAAAATGTAATACAATAAAATGTTTAAGATTTTTGTAATTAGACATGTTGAATATGTGCATTTTATATAAAATGAAATTTATTATAAATTTTAAAATTTTCATCATGTTAAGAATTTAAATTCGTAAAAGCTTTCAAGCATTTTTGACATGTTTTTACGTTCATGAATTTAAAATCTTTGTATGCTGAAGTATTTTCTTATTTTAATAGTTTTATGTGTAGTAGGGTGCTAAGTATAATTGTATTCCGTGAAGCAGTAAAACTATGTCAGTATAACGGAATGTCTACATTTTTGTAAAAAAGAGACTTACATAAATGATGTTTTTTTTATGACAGAAGGTCCAGGATTCACTGTCCTGGATATAACTCTCAACTATAGCTTATTGCTCAAACTCGTTTACAGGACCTTCCTTATCAGTCCACTCTAATGTTTTTGGAAAACCGTCATATACTTCGAATGAGATCCTGTTTCCCTATCAGTCCTCCACTCCATAGAATGAGTAGGGATTCAAATCTTTCCTATTCAGAACTGGACAGTCACAAACTATGTGTTGAGCTATTCCCACAGCCACACCAAAGTTGTGGTGCGCGTAAACCTCGTCGTTAGTAGTTCAGTGCCTCCATGATATTTTGTATAATTTTAAAAGGAGAGAATTTTTTATTTTTATTGAAATATTTTCTTTAATATTACCGATGTTTTTTTTTTTTTTTTTAGTTATCGCATTTTTTTTTTTTAGTTATCACTAATACATATACAACACACTTTTTATTAACAATGTATATCATTTTTATTCCTTTAATATATCATGAAAAAATTTAGAATCCATACTAGGCATTCTGCATAAATATTGAGATTTTTTGTGTTGGCGTATAATTTGGATATTTGTTTAAATAAAAATTACCACGTCAAACAAGAATCTAGTTTGCATTTATACATTGTTAATAAAGAGAGCAAAAACATTGCACAAACTTTTCCACTTACACATCCCCAAAACCAAATATAAAGGAGCCAAAACTATTGTAATTTTGATAGTTTACAATCAAAAAGGCTCTTCTAAAAAAAATAATATATTTAAAGTCCGGCCTAAACTCGCTTTTACTTGCGATTTTGTACACAGGTTTGAGTCATTCATCTTCACTTTTCACTTAAATTCAGAACGAAATCTGTTTAAACGTTTTTGAGAAATTAAGTATTTATAACTCCATTCCCGATGCTTTACCTAGTACAGAATTACTAGAAAACCTGTGTAACAACTGTTTTAAACAAACTTGGCCTATAGTAGACCACGTACGAGTAGACCTTGAACTACCAATACGATTTAACACGATGTTAAAAGATTCAAGAGACCAACTTTTGGGCGATCAGCTTGTATAACATTGTATCTTGGAGATTGTTAACCCATCAACTTGTTTTTAGCAGAAACATTCCTAGATATCTGTATTATAATATAATTTTTATCTAATCTATATTTTATTTTTGTTTTTCCTTGTTACCATTATTGTTATTTCTATTGGTGGTTTTGGTACATTTTTAGGGAATTTTGTATTTATTATTATTATTTTAATTTTGTAATGGGTTAAGTGGTAATGGTCCTACCTTTGCTCCTTAATAAACACATTCCATTATCTATCTATAAATAGAAACGGAAGTGTTAGGTTACATTTCCTGTAACAAGTCTATAGTCTCAATACTTCTCTATCGATATCCCTCACACTTTCAATACAATAACTGTCATTCTAAATATCCTTAACTGACATCTATAAATTGTGTTATTGTTCCAATGTTTATTGTATTTTAAGACGACAAATACCTGACATATTTTAGAGATTAACTGACATAATTAAAGAGTTGTTTAGAAAGTATTGTCCACCTTGATGTCCATTGTCCCATTGTTAGTCTGTAATGACACTCATTGTGAAGGTGTTTAGAAACGAATCCTCGGATATCTAAAATAAGGACATTTTGTCTCCCTTCTGTCGTCTAATCGCTATCATGATCTTAAAAAGGGGAATTATCCGGTTAATTTAATTCAACTAAACGTATTAGAGTAGAGTTGTCCATGTTGGGTTCGGACAATGGACAATCAGGACTGCATTGTTGGAATAACAATGACCTTTTCCCCTAGCCACGACAAAACATAAACTTGCCAATGGGACAGTTTGGGGTAAACAAACGTGTTGGAAGATATTGTGTTTTGACAATTCCAACGCCTATACGAACAAAGCTCTTGAACGCTTCTGCTCTTTAGAAAGTAAATCGTGACAAAACGTCTGTGTATAAAACATATTCTAAAATATAAATTAAAGATCTTTTGTTAATGAAATACGTTAAGAAGTCTATTCCAGGCAATAAACTGTAAGTTGTATGTTTTGTTTGCTTTCAAAAATGGAAAAGGGCGTTTTCACTGCTTATTTATATGAATATATTTACGAACAAGATAAATATATTTATTTTAAGCTTTTCTTTTAAAACACTAGATTGAGTTTTTTTTAAATTTTTCAATGTGTTACAAACATAACCTTGGTCCAATCATTAAGTTTATGTGTTTCAGTTCTGGTTTTTTAAAGTTTATTCTCCAAAAAATAAAATCTATCTTTAGGTAGAACATTATACAGCTTTAAATGCTGCATTGAATAATAGATTTTAATTTTTTAGATCCATAGTAAAACCAAGGTCTCATATAATTTCACCCACGTGTCTGTATGTCGCAACACGTCTACAGAGACAAGACGATACATTCTATATATTTCAAACTTTGCAATTTATATTCTTTGTATTATCCCATACAAAGTAAAAATATAACAGTAAAAAAATTAACTTGGGATAGTTAAAGGGCGAAACTATCTAGTTGATTTTTCGAAATATTATGTGTGGGTTTCAAATAAAACTAGTTATTCTGATTATAAATATTTATGTTTATTTAAAGAAGAAAAAAGTTATCTCTAGTCCTAAAATGTCAGTTGCCGTGCCCCCTGACTGCAAAATCATATATTATAGTTTTTGTATGACGAATACAACTTAATTTAACCACACAATGAAAAATGCATAGCGTGTAAGTTTTAAAGTAGTTTATGCGAGATGTGAGACAAACAATTCAATACTCATTAAATATGGATTGCATTTTCATTGATTTGTCTTTATTATTCACTGTAGGTAAAAAAACCAAGAACTCTTACAATACCACACGCTTGTCTGTCTGTCTATAAGTCGTAATTACTTTACACAGATAATACTATATATTTTAAACGTTGTATTTATATGCTTTGTATTCTGTTACATATAGAAAAATAAGCTGTAACAAAAAAAGACCTTTTGCTAGTTAAAGGGGCAATAACTTTCGAGTACAAAATTTATTTTTTGAAATATTAGGTGAGGGGTATCAAATAAAACTAGAAGTTATTCTGATTACGAATACGTATGTTTAAACGATGGAAAAATTAATATGTTGGCACTAAGTCGCTTAAGATACTTTGAGTTTGTAAAAATATGTAACCATAAGTTGTGTGGTTTTTAAACACACCTTTCCCTTTTATTCAATAAAATTAAACATTTATATATTAACAGCGTTAGTTCAATATTAAACAACATAAACGATTGAAAAATATTGCACAAACTTTTTCAACAACACACCACCTAAACTACTAAACTAAATAAAAGAGAACAAGAACTAATCACCACCAAAAATTTATTTTCAGTATTACTAATCAAAAGTGAAAATAGACACCATCTTTGAAAAGAAAATAAGAGCGTGAGCTTGCTTTGATTGTACCATTTAACATGTACTGTTGTAAATAATATTTAATTAAAAACAAACTTTCAATGACGGGGACAAAGTTCATTTTTGGTTTTTAGCTCAAGAATCATATTTTTTTATTTGCGATTTTTGCAGATGGTTTTAGACTGCTAATCTTAACAATTTACAAAAATTTAAAAGCAAACTTTAGAAACGAATTTCGTTACAAAAGTTATGTATTTATTAACAGCTCCATAAAAGATTTTGATTTTGTTTTTTACCGACTATTTACAAACCGGCAATATTTTTTGAAACATTGAGAAATTTTAAGACAGCTACTTCAAAATGAACTTCCTATATATTGAAAAAATAAATCAAAATTACTTAAAATCTCTCGGTCTTCTTGCTTTATAAGAAATGGAAGGAAATAACATAAAATAAAAACATCTAGCTTTAGAATACTCTAATAGCCTCAGGGTCAGAAAGGAACAATAGTTTATCAAGAAACCTAACCATGATATGTAAAAGAGTAGGATCTAAACTTAGACTACATAAAAAAAGGTGTAGATCCAGCTTAGAACCCCTTAAGATTTCAAATCCCGTACTCACTGTAAATACCCCTAAGGGTACGTTTACCTGGCGCAATCGATTACTGTGATCAAGAAGGCTGTTCCCCCAGGACGATGTCCTTGATTGTATTTGGACTGTAGAGACTTCACGAAGGACATTCCAGGGACATAAAAACGTACATATCCTTTAAGAACTCGTCATAGTTTATTTTTCACTATAATCCGTACATTTGATAAAGTTAAACACACTTTACATTCGGGGTGTCTGAAACTGTTTATTTCGATATCGATTTCTCGATGTATTTACTTATATGTGAGAACGTGAAACAAAAATAATCTGTTATTGGTGTGTATTTTTCCTTCTTAATGTATGTTTTATATAAATAACTTGAAGACTGATTCAAACATAATGTAACACGCCAAAGCCATTACGAGCCATTTCAACTCTTATTGTTGTTGAAATATTTTCATTGTTGGAGAAAGAATCGCTCCCCAATGTTGACTTTAACCTATAATAAGTGCTACACTTTCAATACAGAACTCTGTTTATATTGGACAAGCCAAAATAAACCCAACGGGTTGCGAAATAACAGGGCAGATCAATTCTACACCGCTAGTATTTACTAAGTGAATTATTTCTCTCGCAGAGTTTGGCTTTGGATTAACTTGTAGCGGTTTCAATAAACCAATTGAATACGAGGTTATATCTATAACTAATGTTTGTGGTTTAGAAAATATCCGGGAATGTACAAAGTTTTGTAGAGTGTTTAAATAAAAAGCAAATAACTAGACATTATTGTGGGACAAAATGTTTAATTGTATTGTTTGTAGTTTTAATTGAAATTATGGATTTTGTAAAACAAATATTAATTATATTAATATTACGAAAAATATCGCTTAGCGTGTTTAAATTCATTTGGGTATTTTGTTATTTTCAATTGTGAACACTTTTCAACAAAAAAGTGCTTGTCCTGTGATTTAGCACAAGCATGATTCTTTTATTTTTAAAACATATTAAAATCAAAGTAGTAAATTTATTGTTTAGATATCATCAATAAGAAAATACTTATTGTGTATAAATATTTACAAATTTATATAAAGAACTCAAACATTTATCTTCTCCAAATACAGACACAACCCACCCAAACTGAAACGAGTGCAAATATTCGCACTCTATATAAGCAGTTCACAACCCCTCTCCTTGACGTGTCCTTCACCTTTACATTTCATCAAAATATATCGATGACCGTAAAACCAAGTTACAGAGCGTGTCTGAATGGTTCATTGCTTCATTTTCACTTCACCACCCTTAACACTGAGACGATATTTTACAGAGAAATAACTATTTGAGATGATTAACCCGAGCGACCTCGAGTTGGGTTTAGTAAAGAGAATAGTTGACGAATTTTTACATTATATATATATATATATATATATATATATATATATATATATTGTGACATAAAGTTACAACTCCCCTATTCTAAATTTGGAATAAAACTTCAAAATTTGAGACTCTTACTTTGTATATAACTTTCTACTTTATCACATTTACTATAGACAAAGTTTGTTTGGGTTTTTTAATTTTCAAATTTCAGTTAATTATAAACGAAATCGGTTTAACCGATTTTGAGATGTTATGTATTTTATAAAACCTTCATTGGCGATTTTTTGTTATATTTTCTTTACAGAGAACTCAAGAGCGGTTTTGTTTAAGAGTCGGAGACCAATATGTATAAAAATAATACATAAATATAAAACTTATATAAACTAGAACTAATTTGAGCCTTGTATATAAACTACTATTAATTCCATCAGGCAAACCAGTTTATAAATAAGGCTATTAAGGCTTTCGTTAATAAAAATTGGATATAAAAATGCTTCTACTTTTTAAAAAAGGCTGAAATTTTGCAGCTTATTCCACAAATGTGAATCATCACGTGATCAAAAACTAATCTCTTATAAGAAGGGGTAAAAGGTTCATTGTGTAGTGTAGCCCTGTGTTTTCAGGTTTTATGTGATTACTTTTGTATTTAGTGTAACTTTGACTGCTCAGGCTTAGTCTTAGACTTGAGTTCTTTACATAGATTATAGGTTTAGTTTTAGCTTCCAACAAGGCTCTAGTATACTGGTGTTTTTCTCTTTTATGCTCTAGTTTTACACTTGATAAAAAGAGTTGATTTATACTCTCGAAACGTCGTGTATTAGTTTTTATGGACACAAATGAAGGGAATTCTCCGTTTCAACCATATTAATAATATGAAGAGTCTATCATTATCATAATACTTAAAACCAAAAATACATTTTTCTTTGGTCCTTAAAGGCTACGTTTTGAAGAAAAAAAATATTGTTCTGAATTTTTACTATGCCAAGTTTCACGCAAGGTTTGAGTTTTAAAAAAAATATGAAAACAAAAACCTCCTGAGATATAGTAACAATATGCCCACAAAACAAATTTAATTAAAATCAGTCCAAGCGTTTGATGTGTAGAGCATTGATGCACATAACACAGAAGACACAGACAAACACATAACTTTCTCTATAGTACATATATATGTGTAATAAAGTACAATTTGTATTATTTAATTACATTTCGTATAAATGAATGAACGAGGAAGATAAAGGATTTATGAAAAATTCGTTCAATAATTTGTTTAATGATAATGTTTGCTAGTTTTCCTATATTTGAATTTTTCTTCTGCAGTTCATAATAGCAGGTGCTCATTAGAATGAGCAGATTTTGCAATCCCGAGATACCCTAAATCCACACTTTTTTTCCGTTGGTCTTACGTTAGATTCCATTCTTACATCCTATCAAATCTCTCTTGACCAACTCTTATTCTCTTCGTCCCTGACACTATTAAAGTATTCGAGATTTAGGGGTGTTTATTTTATGCCCCCCCCTCCCTGTTATTAGGCATAACAAGAAAAATATATTAGACTTAAAAGTGAAGATATTTTAAAACTTATTTTACGTCTATTTATTCAAACTAAGCTAAGCTGTTTATATCTTTTGTATTTGTATGCCACACCGCAGCCTCCCTGACAACTATTGTAAGCTCAGGTGGATAAACAATCACCTCACGTTTCGTTCGATCGCTTTCTTACGCCGATGAACAATAAACTTGGAGTTGAATGTGTTTTAACAACTTTCCAAGTAGGTTTCTATCTACATGGTGCGACATTTCGTGGGAGGTCCAAACATAAATAGTGTCATCAAATTTTTATGAAATATCCCAATCGGTGAAGAGTTACGTTTGATTTTCGTAATGTGTCATGACTTGACTGATAAGTGTTATCGAAATTAACAGTTACGATGGCTATAAATACAATGGCGCCAAGTGTTATAAAATTCTTGAACTCTCGATTGAATCTTTTTACGTGCCTAAAAGATCTTGAGTAACCAGATAGAAAGTGTTCACGTTGATACTTTTCGGTTTGTTTTCATACAAATTACCCGCTTCGCTCGTAAGTTGCATTGCCCCCCAACTCCCAAAGAGTTTTTACAGAGCCATTGGATCAAAGATTTAGGTCAAAGCGTAATAATTTCCACACAATATTTAATTTTCGACACACTTTAAAAAAATCTAAAATCATCTATTTCGCAGACATATTGGCGAACTATATCGCAAACTAAAGTTGGCGAAACTTTCATAACTAAATTTGGTGATTCCAGCTGTTCTATAAATGTGTAAAAAGAATAAATTATTTATGAAAAATGTACAAAGTTTACCTAAAATCTGAAATCTAGCTCTGTCTAAGTTATAGAGACGAAGACCTCCTAGAAACAAACTTGTAGATCTGGCCATAACTCCCGGTACAATATGTTTTTATCTAGGTCTTACTGTTTAGCAACTATAGACCTCAAAAAAAGGTCTACTTCGGCTTTAAAGTTCCGTCTGTCTGTAAGTCGCAAAAAGTCTACACAGATAAGAGAATAAATCCTATATATTTCAGAGATTGTATTTCTATTTTTCGTATTGACCCATACAAAAGAAAAATATACTGGTAACAAAAACCTTTGGGTATTTAAGCAATAAAAAATATATATTTGTGGGGAATGAAATAAAACTTGGAGTTATTCTGAATAAGAATATGTATATTTATTTGACGTCAAAATTAATATGTTAACTAAACTACAGTATACATAAAGCCCTTTAAATTGACAGCTGTTGTCGATTTATGATTGTGACAAAAATCCTTTGGAATAATTAATGTCTAGATTATTGATATATTATTACGATACCCTCAGCTTTTATTTTATTCCAGTTACAGTTATTGCTACAGAATGTAATCATGTAACTTCTTAACTAAACGTTAAATTCCATAACACGTGATTGTTTTTGTATTTTAGATTGTTCTATTATCTATTGACATTTTGAACAAAGTTCAGACAGTTGTAATATCTTTTGTATTGACACTTTTATGGTTTATTTTTCGATTTGTTAAAATTTAAACCGCCGTTTCAGAGACTTCAATTTCAAAAAAAATATTCCCTACGTATCTACGAACACTGAGAATTGTGGTTGTAACCTTTGACGCTTTCATTTGGTTTTTGGGGGAGAATGAGTAAGAAAGGTTTGTTCAATGTTTTTGCAACTTTTATTTATTAATTGATACAGCCACGTAAATGTCTCTTATAAAATTGTTTTCCGATTTTTTCGGTTTAATACATTTGCATCTGACCAGAATGTAATAAAAACGGCCTGATTGTTTTTGAAAAATGTGGTTGTTTCAACGCCTCTAGGATTTTTCATTTTTTAACAACTAACTTTACAAAGTTTTCAGAGAGTTATTGCGCGGTTTTTTTCTTTTCCCCCACTCCGAGGGCTGTTTTGAGCAAACTGATTTAGAAATTGTTAGAGCTAATTTAGGAAAATCAATATTGCAATCAATCAAGCAATTAGGCCTGCTAGAAAATTATAAATTTATTTATTAACATATAGCCTATTCATATTATACTAAAATATTATAAAAAAATAAATGTCCATAGTTTTCAATCAAAAAGTGAATTTTGTTTTGGAAAACTATACATGTAAATACTTATAAATACATGTAACTAAACTTTCTTTGCTTATGACCAGGTCCTCGTTATGAGTCGTATTCCATTAAAATCATTCTTATAATGTCAGAGTTCATTTAGATTTATTGTCAAATATTCCAAAACCAATTATCGTTGAACTTTGATTTTACACGTGGATTTGTTTCATTGATCACCACTTTCCATTAATTTTTGTTTTGACGAAATTGTTATAGTTAAATTTTAGAAATTAAGTATTTTATAACGGTCGAATATACTGCTTTACCAATAACTTGCGAACAGACTTTTTTAAATAACAACACATTTTGTTTAGGTCTTTGTGCAAAATTTTATCGAAATAGTTTGAGCCGATTTTAGAAATGTCATTTTCTGTTTCTCTTAGGTCGTTTAATCCCAAATTTTTAGTTATCAATAAACTTAACGGATATAAGCAAAATATGCCCACATACCAAATTTGATTAACATTAGTCCTTAAATATGGTCTGTGAGGCACAAAAGACAGACATCATTCAAAAAACACTTTTTGGAGATTAGAAGACCGCAAAATGTATATATCCCAAAAAACTTTACACCGATAAAATGTAGAACTTCTGAAATTCCAACTTTCAATGTTTGTAAATGATAATAAAAATATTGAAAAACTCTTAAAAATATATTTTCCACAGAGACACACTTCACAATTTTTTTAATGATACAAATAATGTTAAAAATAAAAATTCTTTGTCAGGAATAAGTGACAAAATATCGATTTCTTGTTGAGATACCGAAGAATATTATTTTTGGTTTTGTGGATTAGTTTACGAGAAGGTGAGTGCAATGTTTTTACATTTTTTTGTTATTGTGATCAATTCTGAATTAAAATTTTCACAAATTGTTAAAACATCTGTGTATAATACAATAAACAATCCGACGAAGAAATCAGTTTTAAACTCATCCCTTCGACAAGAGTACAATAAAATTAAATAAGAAACATGTTGAGAGGGTGAGTGTGATTGTACAAGTACGTAGAGAGACAGAGACCGTGAATTAATGATGTGGTGGGACAGAGCGAGTAAGGTTGCAACATTCAGTCTCAGCTTACCGTGGCCTCAATTGCCGCTTTTATAGCTCAATAAACATAATACGTTGCATGTAAACAGCGCTTATTATGGTCTTCATAAAATCCTTGTAAACACAACGCCCTCTGTGGGTATTGCATTGTCTGACATTTCCCGAGAATTAATCAAAGACGAACTTACAAAAGGTCAAATTACTCTAATAAATCAGAATGGCTTACAAACACTGTGCGGGATGATTTTCGTAATGCTGAATATTTGTTTTATTTTCACTGTTTGTAGATAAATAATAAAATATTTTTGAATTTGAGATTTACATTCCATCTAGTAAATATAAGCGCTATAGAATAGTAAATAAAGAATATTTATAAAGAATATTCTATAGAATATTCTATAAGAATAGAATAAGCGTTCTATCTAGTAAATAGAAGTTATAGAATTCACAAAAAATCTCTATGTAAGTCTGTCATGCTCAGAAAAAGTATGTTTAATTTGTTCAAAATTACAACGTGAGATTTTTTGTAACTAAATATATGCCTACAATTTAGTATAATTATTTCAAATTTGAGAGAATCTTCCAAGATTCGAATTAAAACAACGTTCCACTTTTTAAACTGACATCAACCAATTCGAATACAAAGTTGGTGGAACGTGCCTCTTGTACAACCAAAACAGAACATAGTAGTAATATCTCAAAAGTCGGAAGTAATATATGAAAGAATGGAATTGGGTTCGAATTTCGGTATTGAGTTTAGTGTTTATCTAAATTGAATTTAGGTGAAAAATAGAGTCATTGCCATAATTACCACATCTGTTAGCTAGACACAGAAGGGTCAAGCGTCTGCTAAAAATATACTAATTATGGTCGGTGGACATATAGGCAGTTACTTTTCTAAAGTTGAAGTCTTTTAATGCCTCGATATTAATTTTTTTCGCCAATTTAACGTATATATTCGTTTAACTTCTAGTTAAATACTTAACTTTAACTTCTAGTTAAATAACTTCTAGGTTTATTTGATACTTAATAAATAATACTTCTAAAGTAAAACTTTTCAACTCTGTAGTTTCTGCCACAAGGTCATTTTTGTTACCGCTATAATTAATTTTTCTATACGTGATTAAAGCAAATTTTGAAAAAATTAGAACTTATCGTCTTGTCTGTGTAAACTGGTTGCGACTTTTAGACAAGCAGACACAATTGTTAAATTATAAGGGTTCTTACTTTACAAAAAAAGAAATAAATGAAAATGCAATCCATCTTTTAATGGCTATTTTTTGTACGGAGTCGATCAAATTGACGCCTAGGACGTGTTTAGGACACAAACAAAGCAAGCTTAGGCTCATAACTTTCAAGTTAATTTAAAATATATTATAAAATTGCAAATCTGTATACCAAAATATTTCAAATAGTAAAAACTAATTATAAATTTGCTTTCTCATATTTATATAATTTTGTGTGACGATTATTGTAATTTTTTATTTATTATGAGAGAGTTAATGCGTTTATTTGTCTTGTATTTCCTACCACCAGTAATTTAAATACAAATGTATGCCTCGTTTACTCTAAACGTAGACAATGAATTGACAAAACTTTGTTAGACGTGAGACTGTTAAAGCTTTAGTCCGAGCTATTCAGTTTTTGCCTTATCTTGTCATCTAGGTTTTCAAACTTGTATTTATCAAATTAGACGAAGCCTTGTGTGACTGCTACCCCTCGTGTATTGTTAAGGGAAGAATGGACTATTTAAAATCATGATTTGTAGATTTTTAGAAATATAAATAATGCATTGAATGAGAAAGGGAGGCTGTGACAGTGTTAGAGTTCGAGGGTTGGGGTAGGTTTGATTACGGTTGCGAAATAAAAGCTTATTTTAGAGGATTTCGTAATAAAAAAAAGTTATTTTTATTAATACACATTGCGATAACTCTCATGATTTTTTATTAAATTTTAATTAAAAGATGGAATTAATTAAACAAAGATTGGGTTATTACTTAGATTGTGTTTTTTTCTGTGTTTTTTTACAGTGGTTGTTACCTTTGCAATCGTTAAAAATTCAAAACGCAATAACAGGGTAACACTTGTTACGTTTTTTAACTATTAGTAGAGTAGAAAATATAAAAAACAAAGTAAATTTTTACTTGGAAATAACTGATCGAAAATTTGTTTAAAATTTAACCTATAATTTGTATTAATACAAAATAATTCATTTTTCTCTTGTTGTTTAAACACGTAATCGGTTGAGCCAATTTTGATAAAATTTAATTATTTACAACCGTTTTTTAGTATTTTCCTGATAACTCAAGAAACGATATTAAAAGAGAAATTTCGATCAATAGGTTTTGTTAGGATCTTTAGAGGTTACCCTTGAACAAAGTTTAGTCAAAACCACATGTCACATTAGATTACAATCGATCCACCTATCTGTAGCTATGATTTCTAGTGCTTTTAAAGTTTGGAATTGTTTGTAAGAAACCTTGCATTACCTCCTGTTTTAAAATCTGATATTGGGAATGTTATAGGAGTTATAATCGATTATTATTATTTTCAAACACTGTGTTATCTTATGATCTACTTAAAAAATGCATATGTTGTGTTTTCGTTAAAGGTGCAAAACAACTTGCATTTTTTAAAAACATTTTAACAATTTTAGAGACAATCTGCATCAATAGATACTTTCGAAGTAAAGTCACTTTCCCAAGAAACGCTTCGTCTGAAAATTAAATTTTAATACAAACAAAATAAACAATATCTATTTTATAAAATATACACCATTATACATGTTGAAATATATCTTGTCATGTTAAGTGAAACTGTACATAAAGCTCACCTATTAGGTGTAAAACCTCAAGGATAATAGAATGGAATGATGTGGTGTTACGCGTTACAGAGCTTAGGAGATTTAGTTCATCACTTATCCATCTTACTTATAGCAATGTTATTTTTTATTTTAAAATATACGCAAAGTAAAAGTTTGAAAAATAATATTAAACTTGTAAAAATCATGAACGATTGACGGTTTTAAAATAATAAAACTTGTAATATTTTAACTGTATTCGTGTATACATTACATTATAGGTTATATTGACAATTTGTATTGTTTACCAAATAATAGCTTGGAAAGTTATGAACAAATTCCAATACATTTTTTTACGTGTTTATCTTTATATTGTATTTAAAAAAAAGTGTATTACAGATATCTAAATGGGTCTGTTATGATAAAGGTTCAAACCAACAATTAATTAAGAACATACATTTCTACTTGATGTACAGTAGATACCCTCAATAGATGTCATTTCAACAATTATGTAGTCATACTCAGTTATAAAAAGCACGCACTTGAATATATTATGCATATAAGGATTGAGTCGTAGTTTAAAGGATGTTTTTTTTTTGAGGAAATGGTTTTTTTATGATTTTTCATTATTTGTTAGATTGGATTTTCTAAAAAAATTTTACTTTCTCTCCATATACAAATTTTTGGAAAATTTTAGGTAATGGGTATAAAATTTGATATCGATTTTTTTCAGATATATCCATTTTAAAGCACTTGAGTCCAAAAAAAAAAAAGTGTTTGTTTTTTTTTTTAATTATGAATTTCTGGTCTCGACTTTGCTCTGTTATATTACCAGTGTTCTACAACTCAAGTGTTTGAAAGATTTTAATCAAATATTTTTGTAGACATATTTTTGCAATACTTTTTACATTTTTCAATATATATTTTTCAAGCGCGCTATACAGGATCGGATTCTACATAACCAAATAAATAAAAAATATACAGCAATTTTTTTCCGAATTAGCCATTGTTTAGTCGAAATCGGTCATTTTTTTTTTTTTTTACAAAACTCTCTCTCTAACTTCAGAAATACATATTATATTGAATTCAAATTTGGTATTACAATTTTATATGTGGTAAGTTACGATTTACATTTGTACGAAACAAAAATACTTTATGTTTATAATTTTCGAATTAATTTAACCATTTAAAGTCAAATATCACCAAACCTATTAACTTTAAAAAGATTTTTTTTAAAGCCGCCATTTAAAAGTATTGTGTTTTATAAACTTGTAACTCCCAACATTTGAAATACTTATACCAAATTTGAACTAAATATCTTAGCTATTTCTGGAGTTACAGAACGTTTTGGTAATAACGGACCCCAAGGCGACCCTCAGAGGACCCCAAGAGGGATATATCTGCAAAATATTCTACTCTACACAACGTTTTTATGTGGGAGAGTAAAAAAGTAATTTAAATTTATCCTTTCATATAAATCTCTGTACTTGAATGGTTATTAAGATCTTTGATCATACATTTTTATAATTTTCTTGATTTTACATTTGTAATGGTAAATATTGCCTCATCAGTTCTTGGAAAACACTTTTGTATCTCTATTTTCACGGTTTATTGTGTTACGATTCATAGATTTACCTGACCAAACTCTATGATTTAAAATAAATTAAAAAGTCACGTCCTCAAATTACTTTATATTTAACGCAGATACATAATTGATACAATCTATGGTTAGGCATTAAATTATAATTACCATAAAGCAGTTCAGCTGCCAAAATGTTTCTATTAGGGGGATAATCTGACAAATGAAGTGTATTATATGCTAGAGGCGGTCTCGTAGTGACTTGAAGTGTCGGCTGTCATAGGTTGACTTTTATATCGACCCTTGTCAACGTCGTTGTCCTGTTGACCACCTGCATCCTTCTTAACCTAACCTCAAATAAATATCAACAGTTTCTATTTTATTTTTATCCGATACTCCTTCATGTGGTAGTCACTGTTTATATTATTATTTTGCAATACTAGTTAAAACATAGATGTTATATAATACAGTATTACAATTTAATAGTTTTAACTTTATAGTTTGTTATAAAAGTCTTGAAAACCATTAAATTTACACACACAAAATATATACAAAATGTCCTGAAAATGTTGAACTGGTCATTCATTTTCGGATTATAAACATCAAATCGAAGAAAAATATCAACTAACATAAAGTTGAATTCAACTTCATTATCCGTCTAATCGCCATACAGTTCTTTTTCAATAAAAGTCATTATAACTCCAGAAATAGATACGATATTGAATTCATATTTGTTATATACATTTTTTATATTACGTTTTACAAGTTTACTAAAAACGCAGGCTTTATTTTTATAATTTACAAAATGACAGCAGTTTAAAACTATTAACGTTGAATATTTTTAAACTCGTTAACTTTAAAAAAAATTTTCAACGGCTGCCATTTTGAAAATTAGTAAAATAAAGTTTGTATGTTCTGTACAATTGCAAAACGTAACAAACAAAATGCTCATACCAAATATGAACTAAATATCTTAACTATTTTCGGGGTTATTATGATTTCTTTTAAAAAGAACAAAATGGCGGATAGACGGATAATGAAACGGAATTCTACTATTAGTAATTTAAATTTTTCGTTCGATTCGATGTATATAATTTAAAAATTAATCTCCAGTTCACCTTTCGTTTATAAAAACAAATACTAACTCTTCGTGAAAAAATCAACTCCCGTCATCAAGTTATAGGTTACATACAGAGCAAAGTCTATGGCCATGTTGGAGACTAAAGGTAACACTATTTTTTCTGATCGTGTTTGTACTTAATCTTAGCTTTGACTGGTCAGGTATAGTTTCATGCCTGGGTTCCTTTCATAGGTTATGGATTTAGTGTCCAACGTTAGGCTTTATGATTTATCACTTGATAAAGGCAGTTGATTAAAACTTTCGAAACACTGTGTATTAGTTTTTGTGTACTAAAACGATGGCAAATATCCGACTAAACCATATTAATAATAAACTATTTTGTTATTATTTAAAAAACTGATGGTATCTTCATTTATATTACAGGTTAAACATTCTCTAATTTTTGATAAAACGAAATTATTTAGTTATCTCTTAACAGCCCCATGGCAGATTTTATTTATTTATTTATTTATTTTACCTATAAATCTTGTAATTTTGTATTTTGTGGTAGCACCTCCAGAATTTTGAATTGTAAAAAAAAAATGAAGAAAAAAACTTCTAGATATACGGCAAAAAAAATCCCCTCACTACAAATTTTATTAAAATCGGTCCACGCATATGAACTGTAGACCTCTGCATGTACAACAGACGCTAAACAACCTGACAGACTTCACTCTATAAACCATTTTTTTACATTCAGTGGATTTCAAAATGGCTGTAGATATCCGCAAAAAAAATCATCGATTTTCGTCCCATTAATATTTCTCACCTACTTTTAAATAAATTAAAAAAGTTACAAATTTTTTGACCTGTAAACAATATTAACGATTATTGGGATTATTACACTAAGCCTATTTATAATTAGACTGTTTTATAATTTTGAACTTAGTTATACATTTTAATTTACTAAATCCCATACAATAGACCAAACTTACAGGAATTTCAATTTGGGATTCGCAGTTTTGCCTTGTTTGTTTATATTTAATTATGAAAAGCTCGGTGTATTATATATATAATAAATTGTTTATTTTACTTATCAATGTATTTACTTAGAAGTGTGCTCCACTTTAGTCTGTGGTATAGATAACGACCTAGTTAAATAATTAATGGAATTTAACCTCAATACATATTGTTGCAAGTGAATCTGATCTTCCCAAATTTTAATAAACAAATTTAATATATTTGTATACTTTATACAGAGTGGAAAAAAACCCTTACAACCCCTAGGTAATATCTGAACAAGTAGAGATGGAAACTTCTAAACTTAGCCAAACCTTATAGGGTAAGTCCTTTCACTTTTTCCTCCTTTTTCAAGAGTTAAAGATTAAAGGTGTCAAGGTTTAAAAGGGGATCTTAAATTTTTAAGAGTTTGTCTATTTTCCTTGGATTTTAATAAAAAAACTGATTAATTTTTATAATGAACACACTTTTATGTGTTTTCCAATTTTTCCTAACAGAACCCAATATTTTAAAGGGTAAGCCAATGGGCAATTTTTTTTTTATTACTCATGACGTGACATAGCAGAGAGTTGTCAATGATGTATAGAATAAATCTCCATGACTACTTTGGTTGAAATAATAAACTAACCTAACAAGAAAGAAGGTACAAGTAATAGTTAACTTTAAAATAATTGTTTAGATTTATTATAAATCAGTTTCCCCTTTAAAATGATATGTCACGTGATGGAGGAAAAATAAAATAAAATTGCCCCATTGGCTCCTTCCTTCAAATATTGAGATCGGTTTACTAAAATAGAAAAAAAAATACGTAAAAGTGTGTTCATTTCGTTAAAACTATTATTCGGTATTTTGTTCTTTTTATAAATAGATATTGTTAAAATTTGACCTCTAGCGCCCTTAATACTTGTTAAAGATATCATAGAGGCTTTTCCAAGATACTAAAACTTTTCTATTTGAAGCTGGCTGGGAATTTATCCATAGCCATAGTTATTTAACCAATAGAATTTAGCCATAGGTTATATATTGGTGCTGGGCTAAATTTAAATTGTTAAATATGATGCCCCCACTCAAATTTGAACATAGTGTGATCTACAAATTAAAAAATATATATATATGATTTGAAATTAAATTCAGTGCAAAATCATATATTATAGTTTTTTTTTATGACGAATAAACTTAATTTAACACACAATGAGAAATACTTACCGTTTAGGTTTTAAAAGCAGTTTTGGTGAGATGTAATACAAACAATTCAGTAACCATTAAAAGATGGATTTCGTTTTCATTGATTTCACTTTATTGGGGTCTGTAGGTAAAACCAATCCCCTTTATAATTTCACGAGCTTGTAAGTCTCCACTCTGAACAGACAAAACTAAAATAAATCGTATATTTTCAAACTTTGTATTTATATTCTTTGTATTGTTCCCACATACAAGAAAAAAGTCGGTAACAAAAAACAACCTTGGAGTAGTTTAGTTGCAAAAATGTTCAAGTTGATTTCTTTATATATATATATATATATATATATATATATATATATATATATATATATATATATATATATATGTGTGTGTGTGTGCGTACGGTATCAAACAAAGTTAAAAGTTATTCTGATTACGAATATGTTGGTTTATTTGATGAAGATATTATTATGTTGCCAATAGACAGCTTAAAAGACTTGGAGTTTATAAAAAAAACTGTCCCTCTCTGCCTACTAATCTTAAGTTCGTACCCACGCCAGACCCTTTTATTAATTACTCAAATGTAGTCCTTAAGGAGACTAACAAAACGAATTGAGAAATGCTAACCAAATCTCCGGTTCTCGAGTTCTTGGTAAAAAAATATAATCTGCATGAGACTGTTATAGAATATGTAATATCTGGAAAACGGCTGTACCTGTTTCTTTCTAATTTTAGTGAAATGTAAACGTTTATAGCTCCCGACAGTGGGAAAAATCGCAGATAAAACAATATTATAGGTAATGTATAATTGGAGGAAAAAGTTAACTTCATTCATCAATCATCATTTAAAGCTAGATTTTAATCTTATACTATTAACGCTGAAAATGTGTTTATGTCACAAGCAAAGCAAGTTCATGTCCTTATTTAAATATATAAATATTTTTTTCAAAAACGGTGTCTTTAAGGACCATTTAAATTTTTTAATTGATAACACTGAACTAACATTTTTAATGCTGATTAATTTTATTCCGGTTTTTGGTATGGTTGAAGTTTGAACAATGATTTTATTGCAACAATAATTTAAATTGAATTTATATAGATAATCAAATATGTTACATTTTAATTATAAAAAAGTCTAAAGGAAATACTCCACGATATATATATATATATATATACATATTATAAAATATACCACATAAAATATTATTATCAGGTCAGGGAATAATATTTTAGCAGATAGAACTAGATTTGGACTTTGTACGTGACTTACATGTTTACTCGTGTATTTCATATTGGTTAGGCTACAAAGTCAGTTTATAATAGCAGGAGAAGGAGGGTTTATAGATGTTTTCTATTGGTTCCTTCAGTTTATCTTAGGTTTAACTGTAAACTGGTATTTATATTCTCTTGCAATTTGCTAAGCTTCCACACAATATGAGATGTCATTTTTAAATTTCAATCTTTGTTTTTAGTCTTGACTGTGTGAAATTAGATCCTAAATATTTATAGATACAAAGTTATATATTTATAAAAAACGTGCTTCAATTGTGTCACAATCCTCAGTGTAAAAATTCAATTTTCAAGATCCTCGTATTTCAAGAACCGATTTCTTTCGTCAATTATTCCTAATTTGTAAAAATTTTAGTTGCTATTTTGTACATAGGTTTGAGTTATAAATTTCCATATATTTTCAACCAAATTCGTAGAACCAATTTTCAGTAATTAATTATTTTATAGCATCCTCATGCCAATATTTTTTTTATTGTTTTTTTTAACGTTTTATATATATATATATATATATATATATATATATATATATATAATAAACAGCATAGACTTGATAATTTTTGGTTGGGTCCTTAGAGGCACATATAAGCAACATTTTATTCAAATCGTTATAACAGATTTTGAGAAAATAGTAATTTTGTGTTTTTTTTTTCTTTACGGCAACTTCAAATTTCGATTTGTCAAAAACATGAAAAACATATTTCAAAATGTGGCCAAAATATGGACACACCTAATTTTATCATAGGCTATACGAGACACCAAACAGAAAATCGTCATTAAAAAAAAAAAAAAAAAAAAAAACCAACAACAACTTATTTAGATTTAAAACATATATAACAGCAAAAAAAATCGAAGTTGATTTTTTAAATCTTTACTTAATTTTCTGTACACTGCTCTACATGTAAAAAATATAATTTAGACAGTGCCACAGCCACTACATTCTTTGTAAAATAATAATATTTCATAACTCAAGATACTAGTAATAGTTTCTGTTGCGAAAAAACGAATTGTTTAGAAACACTGAAGTTATCAATATTATTGACACTTGCAAGTATTATTACATCCTGACAGTAAGTGGCATTGCTTAGGGGTGTAATAACTCTGAACAAAATCATAGACTCTATTTCCCAACAAATGTAAATAATACTGTGTCTTTGGACACCCCTACTTTATTTCTGAACACAATAATTTATCACGTCATTTAGTACGCAAAAATTTTTTAAACAATATTTTACTCTGACATTTATAACAATGATCCTTTAAAAATAAAACAAGAATGTATGGTAAATTAATAAAAAACTGTGTACGAAATTCATAATTTAATATGAATGGTATATTTCCAAATTAAATGAATAAACATTCATACAATTTTACTTCAATATATAAAAGGTGTTTCCGAAAAGAACCAATGAAATTAAAATACTGCCGAATTGGTATTTTTGGTGACGATTAGTTTTCATTCAATTTTATTTGGGGATGGGTGAGTGAGAAATTCGAGATAATTCGAACTATTTATTTTTATTTCATAAGTTTATTTTATTTAGATTGCGGACAACAGATTATTATTATTGGTTTTTATTTTAATATGAAGATGTAAAGTATGTTTACTTGTAAACATACTTTACAGCTCATCATATACTAAAATAAAAAAATACAATAAATGTATTTATTTACATTTAGATCTACTTGTAAACACCTTAAATTTAATTAATAATTATGCACAAATGTAAGAAAACAAAATGTGTTAGTAGTTGCTTAAAATATAATGTTTAATTTCATAACTTAATTTATTGTTTTTGAGAGAATAAAAATAACAACAAACAAATAAAATATAAATCGTGTTTTGTTCTAATCGAATGTATCTCCAACTTTCAATGTCGACTCATCCTAGTCCTTGAAAGTAACAACAAACTAAATTTGACTAAAATCGTACCATCTGTTCACTCGTTTGGTGAGTTTACAAAGTAGATGGCCTTGAAAGAAATAATTTGTTTGACTGAGGAAAATACGAAACTGATAGTTCCGTTGACATCGTCAAATCTTGTGTTTGTTACTATTACTTTTACTAACTCGAAAAATAATTTTATCGTGAAAAAAACTTTTTCGTGATTTTTTAATTATTATATTTCTTTTGAGGTCCTATAAGTCCAAAACTTTCGTTTATCGGATGACCAACTGAACAGTTTTTAGTCAAATTTGGTATTTTGAAATATTTTAACACTGGGATGAACCAATATAAATTCCTTAACAAAAATACAAATTTCCAATTTTTCTTAAGTCATTATAGTAACATGACGAAATGATCCAAACATTTAGTTTTGTGATTTATTCTTTCTAAAAGTTCAAATATTTAAAAATGAAACAATCAATTTCAATAGTATTTTGTTGAAATTTGAAGCTCTGCTAAAACCAATGTCCGGAATTGTATCTAAAACAAACGGGTTTAACGCTCACAGGCTCACTTTTAGAGAGTACATTCTCTCTTGACTAATATTTGACGCTATTCCAATATTTTAGAACTAGAGGTCTTTATTTTAAATTATTTTCCTTTACATTGTCACTTTGATTTAGGTCATAAACATTCAACAAAGTTTGATTAAAATCGCTTAATCCCATTTAACCGATCACTCCTGATAAGATTTATCAGTTGTGATGGTGATTGATTTTGTTAAATCAGTTTATTATTATATTCTATATTATTTCTAAATATTATGGGAATTTTATATTATGTTGATTGTAACTTGTCACTTCCAGACAATTTCTAGCCTTATCACCTGATCGATGCATGTCGGAATAGCTACTCAACAAATTACTACATGCCAAATTTTGATTTAGTTTAATGTTTAATTTTGGATAAGGGTGTGTATGAAAGCGTTATAAACTTTGTCTGTAGTTTTTTATTTTTTATTTAATTTAATTTTCCTGCTTTAGACACAAGAAAGCGTTAGATAAATAGATGCTCTCCTTTCTCTCCCTCTCTTTAGTCTCTGTGTTTTTTGTTTTTGTTTTCTAAATTGTATGTTATCGTTTTTTCTTTATTCATTAATTAATTCTCACTCTCTCAACATGTTTTACTTTATATTTATAAGCCTAATGTAGGAGTAGGTAACACACTGAAAAGGGAAGTAGAAGAAGGCGCCTTAAAAATCAAACCGCTTCCAATATGTTAATCCAAGAGAGCTTCACAACCTTCCTAATCCTCAAAACCCAAATCAGTGCACACACTCATGCCCGTATGAACTGATAAAAAGATTCATTAGAATACACAAAAAATATCCCTTATATAAAAACTAACTCCATTTCAAAATCTTTGTATTGTTAATATTTAGAAAATGCCATCATTTTTGTGTATACATGACGTTTCGAGAGTATATCACCTTCAGTTATCGAGTGATAAAAACCTAGAACTTATGAAATTGAAACACATGTTGGAAACTAAATCTGAAACTATAATCTAAAAAGTAACATAGATTAGCACTTGACAAGTGTTTATATTTATACTCTCGAAACATCCCGTAATAGTTGTTATATAAACAAATGATGTCGAATGTCAGATTTAAACATATTTATGGTATGAACAATCCATCATTATCATATAACTTTAAAAAAAAGTATATTGGTTTAAATCGACCTAAGTGATATTTATCAGCAAAGGAATATTGTATTACAGAGGAAGATATAATATATACTATAAGAAAGTAAAAAGATGTAAAGTAATAAAAGTGGTATTTATAATATATATAGGATAATTATTATATTTACTCTAAAAATACTGTACACACCATGAACCAGGAAGCCTCTTTGTATTAGGATATAAAAACAAAAACTATTAAAAGTCTTAAGGACACGGCTATAATTACAATAAATCAGGTTATAAAACAACACATCAGATTAAAATGAAATCAATTACTTCTTAGGAACAGATATTACTCTAAGTTTCTTGTATACAAGACATCAGATCTGGAAAACATGAAATGTCCAAATACTGCCTCAAGATATTCAAGTCAAGATATAATTATATCGCAAAGTTACAAGCTTAGTATGATGGATGTGTGTTTAACTAAAATAAACATAAAGCCGATACTTGTAACTATCCGGTCGACATATCTAGAGAGGAATTATGAACAAGGAGAACTTGTCCGTGCATAAATTAGAGCTCATAAAGTATTTTAAAACAAGAGAAGTGAACGCATATCATTAAGTGTTAAGGAAAACATGGCAGACAGCTTCTGAAATATCACCGATACGGTTGCTACTCTAGATGTGTTTTGGGTAAAACATATGTTGTAACCGTAGTAATCTGTTTTTTTCTTACTTAAAGGCGAAAACCTCTCTAATCATTGCCTTATAAAAAAGGAAGAAAGAACATAACCTAAAATGTAGAGCGCTGGCCCTCAGAGTCGGAAGAGAATAAGAGTTTGTCAAGAGAGACAGATAGGAAAGATAAAAGAGAGGTATCTTACCCAAGACTAAATGATAAAATCCATAGATCGAGTTAGAGTATCTCGGAATCAATATACAGGTGGCAATATACTTGACATTCTGATCATTAGAAGTAGAATGTATACAAAGATCTGAAGTTATAGTGTGAGTAGAATAAATAGCTCAAGAATGCAGCAATAATATATAAGAACGTTCATTATGAATTTTTCAAACTTATATATAGGGTGTTTGGTAATTAGTGTAAACAATTTTTATAGCTTTAAGTGTAGCCTAGTTAGTCCCTCAGGACTGTCAAGCTCGTGCTTACTGAACACTCGAAGTTGATTATTTTTATCAATCACAAACTTCCTCTATACTACCTGCATGTGGTAATGTAAAAGTAAAGAATAGTTCTTTATCCAAACTAGGTCCAATATTTTGGATATTTTTATTCCAAGTATTAAAGAGA